>RQTK01000241.1:126608-138319 GCA_003991915.1 Elysia chlorotica
TACTACTACTACTACTACTACTACTACTACTACTACTACTACTACTACTACTACTACTACTACTACTACTACTACTACTACTACTACTACTACTACTACTACTACTACTACTACTACTACTACTACTACTACTATTGTTATTATTTTTTCTCTTTTTTGGTTCAGAGTATTTTGTAGGCATGGGCTTTAAATTGCAATTATAGCCCATATAATATGTTTTTGCCATAATAATGTTAGTTGCTTTTTTTTAAGGTTCCCTAGAGCTAAGCATGGCATTAATTTAGGCAACACTTTGTGCTGTTTTTTTTTTGTTTTTGTTCCTAATAAAACTATATATGAGGGTTGTTGTCCAGATCGTTTCTCTTCTCTCATTGTCAATCGAACCTTGGTATAGATCAATAAATGGACACAGATTATAGTCAGTTTGCTTCATAAATCAGCCAGGGCCCTGAGCTCATCCCTTATTGTTCGAACTATTTCGATTATTTGCAATACATACCTCTAGATACAATGTATTAAAGAACTGAAATGGTTAGCCCAAAAGGTGACTTTAGCATTAATTAAGTGTATCTCATCAAAACTGAGAGTGGTAGGATTAGCCTACAATAATCAATACCAAGTAACAACACCGTTCTCCTTCAATCAAATGAAAGACTGATCATAGTAACTATGTTGTGAGAATGGTATTTGAAAAGTGAGTAAAAAAAAGATATTGATTATGGCTGATCTTTGTTTTAGAAAAGAATAGCCATAATTGAGTCCAGGATCTATCTCGTTAGTTTATTTTAGGGAGCCTTTTTGGGGTTTAGTTTTTCTTTTCAATATTTATTTTTGTAGGCCATTGCAACAGTTTTCTTTTTTCATAAAAAAAATTTCTTTTTTTTATTGTTATATGATAAACAGAGTGTTTATTTTAAAAAAAGTCATACCGATGAATGGAAATAGAGGGCAGTCTAATACACATAATCAAAATACATAATTATGTGGCAGTAATTTATATAGACAAAACATTATGTTGGTCCTTTTTAGGTTGAAGAAAAACAACAAATAATCATTACATAATCATTACATAGTAGTGAAGGGGTTGAAAGTAATTTTCCTACTTTTGATAAATTCACTTCCAGAGATGTTTATAGTTTTGCAAAAATAGTAACGATTTATATATAAAAACCAAACGGCACAACTACCCAGGTATGGTATTGACTCCTCCAAGTAAATCCTAAATATGTGGATTTTTCTAGAATCACTTTGATGTGATAAAAATCATTTTTAATATCGAAAGTTATAATCTTGTCCTTGGGTTTTATGATATCAGTCATTTAATGTCTTCATAAACTAATTTAGGCGGCTTTAAGTGTTTGTTAACCTCCTGAAGGTCTATGATTAACAGCAATCCACCGTCTGTCTTAGGCTCAGTAGAATTACCCGAGACACAAGCAGGTTTATTGTCATATTTTTCAATACACTTTGCTTAAATTAGAAGCCTTTCTATTTCGTTGTCGGTAAATGCAGTTTTAGCTGCAGAGAACAGTTGATTTGAGTGTTCAAACTGTTCTGGAATGGAGCTAAAGTACTAGATTCAAAGATATGATGCATAAGTCACTGTTCTTTCTTAGTCTGTGTTAAGCCTAGAATTTAGTTAATTGACACACTGGCATAAAGG
The DNA here is from genome assembly GCA_003991915.1 of Elysia chlorotica. Taxonomy (NCBI): domain Eukaryota; kingdom Metazoa; phylum Mollusca; class Gastropoda; family Plakobranchidae; genus Elysia; species Elysia chlorotica. The sequence continues at coordinate 128,272 of RQTK01000241.1, forward strand.
GAAAACAACATATGATTTATTTTCATCAAGAGAAGTAGTAGAAGAAGGTCCTCCTCATGGGTCCTATCTGAGCTGCACTCTGTTCCTCACCTTTTCAAGGAAGTAAGGGAAATTTTAAAACTAAAGTCAAGAAAACTATTTATACTGATGACCTCTCTCTCTAGCAATCAAATACTAAGACAGCAGTTTGTTCTGCCAAGCTAAACTGTGATCAAGAGAGACTTAATTGCCAAAAGTGGGAATTGAAGATTATCTGAATAACTGCTTAAAGATAGTCTACACCATCTTTACAAAGAGCCATAAAACAGCTATTAAAGCAAGTTTAGAACTGACCATTGGTACTGAAACCTTTTCTAAAGTTGATCACCCAACTTCCTTGGATTTTACCTAGACCAACAGCTTACCATGAAAAGGCATGTTCAGAACATAAAAACTAAAGCAAAGAAAATATTACAGCTACTTAAGAAACTTGCAAGCAGCTCATGGGGTCAGATTAGAAAACTCTGAGAGCTCTTTATCTGAGAGCTCTTTATCTTGGCTACGTACGTACAGCCCTGGAATATGGAAACAGCCTAATAACCATGTGCAGTCAAGCTACATTGAAACATTAGACAATGTCCAAAATAATGCCATCTGTTTTATAAATGGCGGCATGAGAGCCACACCTACTGCCACATGTGAAATCAGCTGACATTTACATGGACATGTAATGTTTTGTATTCCTTTTTTTTAACTTCCAGAGATGTTTATAGTTTTGCAAAAATAGTAACGACTTATATATATAAAAACGTTCAGCCCTGGAATATGGAAACAGCCAAATAACCATGTGCAGTCAAGCTACATTGAAACATTAGACAATGTCCAAAATAATGCCATCTGTTTTATAAATGGCGGCATGAGAGCCACACCTACTGCCACATGTGAAATCAGCTGACATTTACATGGACATGTAATGTTTTGTATTCCTTTTTTTTAAAAACCATCATTCCTCTATCGTTCATATTTTTTTTTTTCAGACTATTCATCAGTCAAGGAACATATTTTGCCTGATTCATATCATTTGATTTTGACAAAGTACTGTTATCATACAAGATGTCAGCGTACCCTCCCAGCTACAACGCTAGCCAAGGATACCCAAATGATCCCAACCAGCGAAACGGTATTTCAACCTTCTAAAACTGTTAACCTAAAAATAATCAAAGACATAGTCATAGTCTGTATGAGTTATAATGTGTATGTTTATGCTCGCTTCTAATAGAAAGCAATTGGGCTTTTTCAATCTACATGTAGTGTTTTTTTTTTTAAAATGGTTGTTCGATTTTTCCGACAGACGTACCAGTTACAAAGTATTTCTTATACTACATGTATTTTTTTATATATTGATAGATTTGACTCTGAAAAAGCTTATGTTGTCTCAAGGCATATATAGAGATACTTGTGGTAGCAAACATAAAAGTTAAGGATATATATTTTGCAATTCTTTTAAAATGGTATGTTATTTCTTCCAACAGACATCAATCTTAAAAATTATATGGGTTATATTACCATAATTCTCATTTTTCTCTTTCAAAAGAGAATCAGTGATTTGGAATACCTTTAGGCTAGGTTATTCAAAATGATAAAGTTGTTAAAGAAAACACTCTGTAACAGTTACTGCCGTTAGTTCTGGACATTCCCACATGCAGCCCACCTAGTGTAAAAATGTTTCTGTAATTTTTTTTAGCTCTGGTTTTCTTTACTTTCATTTTCAATACATTGACTATACAGGAAAGCCTGAATTTATGGATTTGAGATAATTTTGAAATTCAGTTGTTTTGTCGGGTTCCAGCCATCAATTTTAAGGAACGACTCATAGTGGAACTGAAAATGGGTGGAGAATTCCACTTGAGAGTAATTTTCTTGAAATTCTTTTGGAATGAAATGATTACCTCCTTTGGCAATACAATTATACTTTTTTTTTTTTTTTTCGCTTCCTGAAATCTCTAGCTGGTTACAATGGACCCCCACCAGTGGAATATGTACCTCCACCCCAACCTGGCTTTGTGTATGGGCAGCCAGGTTACGGTCAACCAGCCCAACCGGGTTACAAACAACCGGGTTACGGTCAACCCGGGTATGAACAGCCAGGATATGGCCAACCGGGTTACGGTCAACCAGCCCAACCGGGTCACGGTCAACCAGCCCAACCGGGTTACGGTCAACCAGCCCAACCGGGTTACGGCCAACCAGCCCAACCGGGTCACGGTCAACCCGGGTATGGACAACCACCAGCACAGCCACCCGTAGGGTTTGTTGACACTGAAGCTGCCATCCCCAAAGACAATTCTGACGCCAATCAGTTTGGCAAAACATTTTCAGACAAGGCTGTCAGAAGAGGATTCATCAGAAAGGTGATTTACTGATCAGTGCGTTCATTTATGTATGGTTAAAAACTAATATTGGCTTCACTCAGTGTTTGACGCAAGTATACACATAGCACTGCCATTTTTTCTGAAAAAATTAAAGTGTTCAAAAAATTATGTTGTTGTTGTTGTTAGACCCGAAAACCAGTCATTCTAAGGAAATGGCTGATAAAACAGGAATTAGACCTGGATGCTTTCAGTCAGTTGTCTGATTTCCGGCAAATATGAAATTGGGGCAGGGAGAGAAAGAGATAATAAATTCTGCTTAAGTGCATTGTGCGAGTATCCAGAGGCGACTTCACTTCCGAACCGGCAAGTGCTGGCAGTCAAAGCCGACTTTCCAGCAATGAATGCCGGAACCTTGATTAAAATGCGAATGCTAAAATAAATTATAGCCATGCGGTGGGTTGCAGTCTGGCAGTTTCCATGTTTTGTGAATAGCGACAAGCAAGACCCAAGATCGAAAGGGGTTCATGGAATTCGATTCATGTTCAACTTGAGCTGAGCCAGAAACTGATATATTCCTCGATTTTTCTTAAAATTATATAAAATTCAATCTTGACAAAGATTTAACAATTTACTTATGCCTTTTTTTATTTTCTAATGTCTTTAAAATAATATTTTCACATTTTTGCTACTTTGTACGTTGGAGTGTTAGGCAACCCTTACAAGCTTGACACAAGTACGTTAAGACTTGCTTTGAATTTTCTACTCATCTCGGTTACCACTAAGTTGTGGTGTAACTGTAAATCGAAGTGTGTGAAGATTCTGCAGTGAGTCTTGGTAATATCTATGTTATTATCTTGTTTTTTTCAATTGGGACAGATCATTGATATATTCAGATGCAGAACTCCTCTCGATCTAGGTGTAGATCTAGATCCAGATTTAGATCTACATCTACATGTTAGATATTTGACTGGACTGTTAAATTCCTTCGTTATCATTGCCATGCCGTAACAGTTTGTGGACTTGAAAACTAATAAACATGGCATCAGAAACAAGTTTAGCTGGCAATGACTAGAATAAACGACTGCAATGGAGATTTCCTCTTTGATTATGATAGAAAAGTAAAAAAAAAGACAACAGGCTTTGCATTTTGTCTTTATTGCGATGGGGCCAGGGGATTTTATATTTCTTAAGTGAGTCATCTTTCTGGATGTGAACATAATGAATCTTCTTTATTATTAATCGCAAGTCTATAGATAGGCCTTGAAGTCATGTAATATACATTGGTGTAATTTCTGTGAAATTTGCCTCATGTGAGGCTACCAAAAGCTTTAGCTTCAGGAGGACTTTGTTCCCCTGAGCCCCTACTAGGTTTACGCTCTGGAGCCGTCTTCTTTTCACAATTTAAAATTTTCAGGCAATCTGAATGAGACCTACATCCAGGTCTAAGGAATATATTGAAAATGATTGAGTTTTCAGACATTGCCTAAGAATGGGTTGACTGTAACATATAGACAATAGTACTTTGTAAGTGCCTGAAATGTGTGGGTTTGTTTTTTAGCCTCTTTTTATCAAGCTTTGGTTTGATGCCATAAATTATCATATATTCTTGTATGTAAGCATAATGTGTTTTAGTCTACTTGTTTTTCAAATTTTGTTTTATTTCGTTTGACAGGTATACCTCATCCTCTTCTCACAGCTGGCAGTGACGTTTGGAATCATTTGTCTCTTTGTTTTTTGGTATGTTTAAAAAAAGAAAAAGAAAAAAATATCCTAGTTTCTCATTGGTTTTTCTCCAAATTAGTGGAATGGGGAAAATTACTTGTACATTATTATACTTACTGATCAGGAATATTGTGGTAAAAGTCTTCAATGGTCATTATGAAGTAAAAAAAAGTTTGTCCTTGACAGGGAGAGAACCAAGCAGCTTGACAAAGATGGCCGAATACGATAACATTGCGCCAACGGTACCCCCATTAGTGTCATTGTGATTAAGAAGCTATTCTTAATAGATAGACAGTTGCACCTTGCACATATCTCTCTCCTAGTTTTTAAAGATCTCCCTGATCAAAAGAAAGTCGCTAATATAACGACAAAACCCCAGAACGGGTACCCGAGACTTGGCCTGTCATATGATGTTGATCGTAGTTGAGCGAAGCAGGAACCTGACCAGAGCGGAGCAGGAACCTGGACCTTTTGTGTCGAAAACCAATCGGTGTAACTCTAGCGCCACAGTTTTCCTCTTTTTTTTTTTTTATAAGAAGCCATTCTTAGTAGACAGATAGTTGCACCTTGCACATATCTCTCTCCTAGTTTTTAAACATCTCCCTGGTCATAAGAAAGTTGCTAATACAACGACAGGACCCCAGAACGGGGTACCCGAGACTTGGCATGTCATATAATGTTGACCGTTTGTTGTGTCCAAAACCAATTGGTGTAACTCTAGCGCCACAGTTTTCCTCTTTTTTTTTTTTTTACAAGATTTGGTTTTTCATGTTGAATTCCAATTTCTTTTCACAGCAAACCAGTGAAAAACTATGTTCAAAATAACCTTTGGACTACCATGATGGCATAGTAAGTTTTTTTGTTATGTTTTTTGTTTGTTTTGTTGATACATGTTTTTGTGCTGTGCCTTTTAACCCAACTTCTTTTTTTTTCTTTGTTTTTGTATATAATGCTAAATGCGTATACAGTGGAAACCTCACAAAACGGAGTCTGATTAATCACATTACTCCAAAACCAAATTTTGCAAGGGAATAGGTTTTTTTTTCTGTAGGCTTACATATTAAAAGAACACAATGTTACAAGCATCCAATGAATATACTCCCATTCTTTATCTCCAGTGGTCTATTCATTGCTCTGTACATTACCCTGATCTGCTGTAAGAATGTCAGGTAAGATTGCTTCTTTCAGTATTGTCAATTTCCATAAATCTTCATATTTTCAATTAAAAGACGAAGTTGGCAATCAGAGTACAGTAAAGGATTACATTTTATCATCCAATATGATATGCTGTCTTGTGTGAGAGTTTCAGTAAAAAAAATAATGACCCTCTTGGCATCACTGTTATTTTAATAAACTTCTTAAAAGACACATATCTCATAAATGAAAGGGGTACAATAAAATCACCAAGGATGCCATAGTTAAAGTGCATAGAAAATGTGAACTCTCACAACTATTTACAAATGATTTTTTAAGTATTTTAGGAAGGGAAGAGAAATATTTTTGATGGAAATGGAATGAAATTGAAATTATCATATCAAATATTGCCAATGTAATGAACAGAATGAAATCAGTATTTTAATAATGTCCAATTTATACCTATTACTTATTTATCTGTGGAAAAGGTTTGTTTTGGAGCTTTTTTTTAAGCACATACCCCTAACCCTAAACTAAATGTTAGCCATATTTTATTATTTTCACAAAAGAGGGTTTTAAAGTTGGCTCTTTTTATGAAAAGATTGGTTATGATTACATTTTAAGTTCCTTAAGCTCTGGTTCTAATTACTCACTTCCTGTGACATGTATATACTATAGAGACAAAAGAACTGGACATTATGATTTGAATTTTTAAAAAAACTCATATTTGTCTCTTAACAGGGAAAAATAAAGGTACACATATCATATGCTTTAGGTTTTTGAGATCATTTTTTTTTTTCAAATATTTTTCTTTTGACAGATAAACAGATAAAATGAAAAGCGAAAAAAAATCTGTTACATTGCCAGTAAAAAAAAAAAAAGAAGATTTTAAATCACCAATATAATTTATAGCACTATCTATTATTCTATTCTATTTTTGTTCTCTTGTTTAACAGACGCAAGTCACCCGGAAATTTCATCTGTCTTGGACTCTTCGTAAGATTTGTACCATCTTTTTTTTCCCCCAATGACATTTACATAGAGCTACCAAGACATTAGTTTTATTATTTAATCAAAATATAAAATATTTAGTCTGTCATCACACGTTTGTTAAAAAGAAACAAAAAAACAAAAAAAAACAACAAGACCGTATGAATAAGCCTCATGTTGTGTAGATCTCTTTCAAAGCTGTCAATGTGTAAGTTTCTGATCTTTAGATAAATGGATATTGATTTCATCATCTTTCTCCAAATATTTTCTCTTTATGCAGATAAATACAGTAATAAAAAAAAGAAACCCCCCTCCCCCCCACCTGCTGTATTTTTTTCTATATCCGAAATTCTTATGCATCATTCTAATGTTTTATAGTGTAATTTAATTATTATAAATAAAAATTGTCAAATGAACTGCGATTCCTTTTTATAAAATGTCATATAAAATGTTCATAAAATACCCTTTTTTCTTTGAAGCCATATAATCCGGGCTGAATTTAAATTATAACCAACTTCTAATTCTAATGCAAAATGAGTTATAATGTAAAAGGTTTCGTATGTTGAATTATGTTTAAGGTTTCATTCTCAATTTTTCGTGTTACATTTTATTTTGTTTACAGACCCTGTCATTCTCATATCTGGTTGGAACAATAAGCAGGTATTGATGTTACTTAAAAATAAAAAAAATCATCACTTTTGTTATGTTTTGTTCTGATTATTTTATAATAATTTGTAAACTCTGTGTCAATCATGTTATTGATAAAGAAAAACTGGAATCAATTTTAGTTGCTGACAACTACACACCTTTGCCACAAGAACACTTTTTTTCAGAGTACTTGTACAGTGGTGACTGTTAAGAAAGATTGTAAATTTGACGCCTTTGAAAAAAATGGGATAAGTAAAAAATTCGTCTTCTTACTGTTAGTTGTTAGTATTTAAACTTTACTCTCTTCCTCCTCTTGATTTGTGCTAAACTTAAAGCAACTTGTCCTCATATATTCATCGTTATCTATATTATCTTCATTTTTTTTTCCAGCTTCCATAACACAGAGATTGTCCTCATGGCTGCAGGAATCACAGCTGCAGTGTGTCTGGCTGTCTCCGTCTTTGCGATGCAGACCAAGGTATAGTTCTCAATTAATATCTTTGGATAATTTTGTACAATTTCAAGCTTTAAAAACTCACCACTTCATTATCATATGCTGGTTGGTGTTGGTGACCATGTCTCTTTCCGTCCTCACATTTCACAATTCATCTTCCCAGCCCGTTCCAGTCTCTTCTCTCTCTCTGCCTCTTGCTCTTTTTCCAGTCATTTTTCCACTTCAGGGTAAGCCCAGAAACAAGTTGAGTTTTGAGTATTATTTAACACTGAAGGGATTAAAGTCAAATAATATCTATGATCCTATGTACTAAAATGTCCAGCCATGTGTTATATCTGATAAATTAAGTTATAGTTCACTATCCTGTTACTGCTTAGATATTCCTATAAGCTACGTTTTCTGTTATTCTACATACATCCAAGCCTGAAAGTCTTTTTTCTATACCCCTAGGTGTACAATCTTTGTGTTATAATTCCACCTTTCGTTTTGTTTGCCAGATTGACTTCACCTTGTGCTCCGGTCTTCTGTTTGTCTTGTGCATGGTTCTCATCTTCTTTGGGTTTGCCTGTGCTATCACCTCAGCTACCATGGGAAGCAGTAAGGTGAGGAAAACTATCAGTGTAGGCAACAGAGGTGCTGTGATCATGACAGTTTGTTTTAATTACTTTTTTTTTATATTCATGCCTTTTGAACTAATAAAGATAGAGTAACCACTTTTTCAGATTTTATAAAGATCGCCTCTTCAAAGCCTATCTTTCATATAAATTACCTACATTATGCAATATGACTAAGTTAAGATAAGGCACATCTTGTTTTCATTAGTTAGGAAAATAAGCAAATATATGATGTAATATGTTTGTTTAAATAAGAGCTCTGTCGGTCTATGTATTTTCTTCCTGAATATTTTGTAAACAGAATAATACCGTTGTAAATCTTATTTATGAGCACTGTATAGACAAGTCGAGATCATTCAGAGCAGAACCAGGTATCATATTTCTCTCCTTCTCGAGAAGGAGGGGGAGGGGGGGAAGGGGCACATGGCTTTGCCAGGCTGCAGGATGAAAGCTGAGTGAGTGGCTTGTCATCACCTGTCAGACAGCATTGGCGACGAAGTCAAAACACGATGACTTAACACCTCTTACCTCCCTCCCACATGGAGCTGGTTAGCTATGTTTCTTTGCTCAAGCTCTTACCTCCCTCCCACATGGAGCTGGTTAGCTATGTCTCTTTGCTCAAGCTCTTACCTCCCTCCCACATGGAGCTGGTTAGCTATGTCTCTTTGCTCAAGCTCTTACCTCCCTCCCACATGGAGCTGGTTAGCTATGTCTCTTTGCTCAAGCTCTTCCCTCCCTCCCACATGGAGCTGGTTAGCTATGTCTCTTTGCTCAAGCTTACCTAATGATGGGAGTGACAGCACGACACCTTGATCAGCTGATCGCTCATACACACACATACACATTTGCACCCTGTTTTTAAAGAGAAAGCAATCAATATATGCATGATGAGCATATAAAGCGCTGGTTTACGATCCCTCTCCACATTTCAACGATCACGACCTGTGCCCATTATTTCACTATTCCTGAGTTTTTCATAGCTTGGGCTTAGCTGAAATCTCTAGAAATCTTCACTAGTCTAGCCCAGTACTTCATGTACAAGGTTTTCGTTAAATCTCTTTGTTATCCCCAACGTCCATTTAGAGGTTTTAAATAGGGGAAAAAAATTGTCCCTAAGATAGTCTTTGTTACGGTCGAGGTTTCGTGGAGTCCATATCTATTTTGTGTATATCAAAGTAGTGAAAAACCGTTGAATATCTCAGTGCCACTAACTCAGCTACTGCCTATAGACGAGAACATGTTTGGGCAAGCTAATGAAGCACAATACATCAACACGTATGAAGGGCTCCCCTCCATGGAAAAACGATGAATATCACATTTGGACGCTATGTATAGAAACACCTGTAAACTTGAATTTGCAATGGAGGATCAAGCTGGCACAGGTGGTTGAGCGCAGGGCTTCCAATAGGGAGGAACCTGGTTTGATGCCATGATGGTTCAAATTGATTTGTCTAATTTTGTACCCTACTGGTTGATTTGGTGTCAGTATAATGTGATCGGCCGAGAATGAGTAATTCTCTGCATAAAGGCAGCACATTAAAAGGTCAAACGTTAGTCTTTTGATTCCTTGCCTTCTAGGATCCTCCTCAAAAAACTTGTAGATGTGAAACTAGAATGAAGCTCCTCTCTTTAAAAGAAACACACCTGAGAAATAAATTAGCATGCTCTGTTTCTTTATAAAAAAAAATCTATCTATTTATTAATTATAAAAGGGAGCAGATCTCAATGACAAGTGAGAAAAAAACATGTGCTCTTTTTTCTTTGGGCCCTTTATAAGCTTTTCATGAAGTGATTGAGCATATATTAATATTCTTCTATTCTTTAAAATACAGAAACCTGAGTTTAAAATTCAGAGTATTTAGGCATAGAGGTTAAGAAATGTTTGACAGCAAAAATAATAAATATTGGTAGTCATCTTTTTTTTCTTTCTTTTTTTTTTCTTTACAGATCATGAGCTGTGTGTATGGTGGACTGGCGGCCCTTCTTTTCGGTCTGGTAAGTTGTCATGTCCAGCTGTTACCAGATCATTCTGTGCAAAGTGTGATGGTATTAAGATCCATTATTATTATCGTTATTATTATTATTATTATTATTATTATTATTATTATTATTATTATTATTATTATTATTATTAT
>RQTK01000241.1:138386-150672 GCA_003991915.1 Elysia chlorotica
ATTATCTTCTGTGATCCTTCTAACTTCTTAACCCTCCATTCTCTCTGACAGTTCTTGATCTACGACACTCAGCAAGTGATTGGCGGGCGCTCGTACGAGCTGTCCCCAGAGGACTACATCTCTGGAGCTCTCCAGCTCTACGTCGATGTCGTCTACATCTTCATCATCATTCTGGGCTTCTCTGGCAACAACAACTAGTGGTTGGAAGTTTGGTAATGATGGCAGCGTGGGCACACAAAAGTCTCACAGCGGTCACAGATTTCAGTTTCCAGGACTTGCGCTTTTCGTTTATTATGTAAAACTTCTGGTAAAAAAAATTTTGTGAAAAAACCCAAACATTGCAGGTTGAACCAACTCTACTTTCTCAGCGATCACAGATTTTAGTTACCAGGACTTGTGCTTGTGGTTTATTATGTACAGCTTTTGGTAAAAAAACGTAATTAACAATTTGAAGAAGATTTAAGGATTGAGACTGTAATTCTAAAAAAAAAATAGTTTTCAGGCCTTTTGAATATTTTTTTTTTATTAAATAGTAAAATAACACCAATTGGACAATCTCAGTTGCCTTGCTATTTTCCTTCAAGTAGGCCCTGTTTATGTTTCACAAAAAAGGACTCTTTGTTTTGAAATCCTTTCATTTTCTCCTTTTTCATACATGCTCACTATCACATTATCTACCTTAGTTCTTAGTGCAAGTTGTTTTGTGCCTAAAAGTCCATCAAACTCACAGAACTATAAAAAGATATCAAGAAATGGCCAAAAATCTTATAATTTTTTAAAACTTAAATCAAACTAGAAGAGAGTCAACTTTTTATAAATTGATTACTTCTTGGGATTGAAAAAAAACATTTTTTTTCTTTTTAAAATGTGAAATGAAATATTTGATGTATTTTTAATGCTTTTAGTAGCGTTTGCTACAATTCATCAAATCAGCCATCTTAGTGAAAAAACAATAAAAAATGTATCCCCAATGAAAAGAACGCCAAATAAAAATGATGCCATCAATTTTCTTAATGTACTATGCGACAGCATATATATTTTTGGTTCAATTGAGCCAAAACTACATTACCCAAAGATTGTTATTAACAGCTTTTGCTGTCAATAGTGTGTGGTGGCTGCCAAGGTTTTGAAAGCTTCCATTGGCACAGTTTGCTTTTTTGCTTTTTTAAATATTTTTTATCAGGTTTATTTTCAGCGCAATTTTTGCAGGCTGTGCCTGGCTTTCTCTTCATCCAAAGTAATTTTAATCGTTTTGGACAATACTTTGTAAATGTCAAAGTGCCCTGGCAATTTTAAAGTTATAATAGGATAGGCACTTTGTTGAAACTTAGAGAAAAATGGTTTTGTTTTGTACTCATTTGAAGGTGTTTTAATCCTAGGGTACAACACTACAATGATCTTTTAAAGCTTCTGATGTTTGTATTTTGTTTCAATAAGTTTTAGAAGCAACAATTCATGATTTATATGAACCAATTACTGATTGCAGTTCATTGTGGTTTACAACCTTCTTGCTTTTTTATGACGATGCGATTCTATTGTCATATGTATTTATTTTAGTCATTATAAAATTATTTAAAAAGGGCTTTCCTGTACAAATCAGAAGTCTTTATTTGATATTATTTGGGTACAATTTTTATTTTCCATGTATTTTTTTTCTACAGTGATAATAAGGACTTATCTTATCTTGTCTTTTTTTATTGGCTGGATTGAAATTGATATGGAACGGTGAATTACAAAATGTTTCTATTATTGAGGTTTATAAACTTACTAAAGAAATCTATAATGGTGTCCTTCAAAACATTTGTGCTTTAATCATATTGACATAAATATAATCATGCATCTTCTTTTTTTTTAAAGTTTAAAATTGTTTTTCTTTGATAATATTGTTTAAATAAATCCTTTAAAAAATAAATAAAGGTTACTTCATAATTGTCGTAATTAACCAAAGAGACATTTTAGACATACACCTTGATTTATTTACTTTTATTTTTCTTACTTTTAGCATCCAATGTTCAAATTAAATTGATATCATGAACCTCAAGAATTTTTATTATCTTCTCATTATGCAAAGTTAATGCGAAAAAAAGTAATTTCTGATTTTTAAATTTGTGTTTATCAACTTTTCCCAACCTTCAAAAATTGTCAGCCCAGACTAGATCTATGCGCTAAAAGTATTTTATATTATTTTCTTGTTTCTTCTACTTTCTAGGTAGCAAACTATTTCTTTCAATCATCATTTAAACATTGTATCTTATACTTTTTGGCTTGTTTTTCTCTTCTTCTGTTTGCCTAAAGTGTAGAGTATCTTTTTATTGAATATTTTTTCCTTCCCTCTGTGATATAAAAAATAATTTTCTCATGTGTCTGTTCTGTTAGTGCGGTTCGTTGTCTTTTGAAAATTTCAGCCTTTTGAATGTAAACATGATATTTGGGTACAAGGTACCACATTTTGCTTTCAAACCCTACATTCGTCATAATTGTGCACGTAAGAATCCTCCCCCCTTTGGAAACAGGAAAAAACTTTTTAGAAGAATCTGGATCTAAGGCAAACACAATATAATATGATTATTATATGCTTGAACAATTGCCAAAATATGCTTTAAAGTCGACCAATCTTCAAAATCAAAGATATGTCTTCTTGTAAAATTATATTTTTCTTTTCTTTTGCTTAAGTTGTGAACTCTAGCTGATATTTGGGCTGTTAAAACAAGATGTTTTGTACATCCAAATTTAAAAGAAATATAATTTAGTCACCCGACTTGTATGTCACAGTGACCACACACAAAAGGTCTTTCAAAAAGGAATCTTCTTGTTTAACAATATTTTTGTGGCAATCAAATTAAGCAAGAACAAGTAATAGTGAGGGGGGGAATATGTATCTTTGACAATTTGGCAGTAGTTTTTACATTGCCACGTGCATGCGCTGGAATGTTGTCCTTAAAGCTAAACAGGCTAGGCTTCTGAGGTGCTAGCTTCTTACACAGAGACCACTGTAATGATAACTTTTGTTTCCTGTACTCTTTTATTTTATATCTGGGACTGATTTAATTACTTTTTTTTGTTTGTGATAAATCTGTGTAGTGTAAACCTCACAAAACGAAGTCTGATAATTCAAATTTCTCATAAACTGAATTGCAAGAGAAAATGTTATTTTTTTCTCTTTGGCTCTGTTAAAATGAGACTTAATTCAAAGTTTTTCTGGCACCACATATAAGCAGTACAAAAATATTATCGTGCTAGCAGTATTCAATGTTTATTGCTGTCCAAGACAGATCTTTAAAATAAATAGGGTTGGGAGAAGGTTGCTACAGAAAGAAAACAACAGAAAACCATAAACGCAGTTTTCCAATTTAGCTAAATAGCTGCCTACTAAATTTAACACTTTTATCGTTCAGTTATGTCCACCTACTGTAATTCAAAACTTTGATCAAATCCCAAACAATTCAAATTATGCAGTTTCCACTGTAATTCAAAGTTAAAATTTTTTTTATGTTTGATTAATCGTGCCACTTTTTTTCCCTCCGCATGATGACAAAAAAAAAAAAAATTTTTTTAAATCCTTTTAAACCATAACATGGTTAATATTCGGAAATTTAAATTCTAATTTCAGCCCTTTTATCCTAAATTGAGCAGATACTTTAACTAGAAATCGATTAACACAAACTTAAACATTCCATAGGTACCTTAAAAATAAAGTATTATTCCCAATTATATAAAACAGAAAGGACTATGAACTTCAGATGGGGGGCGAACTGGCTCAAGTGGTAGAGCGTTGGTCTCCAGATCAGGAGGTCCACGGATCTAATCCCACGATCGGCAGATTTATTTGTCCCCCGTAACTGGTTGGGTCGGTGTTGGTATAATTTGAGCAACTGAGACAGGACTCACGGTATCTCCGCCCTGTCTCATGTGGCAGCACATAAAATTGTCAGACATCAGTCTTGGGGCCCGTATACAATATAGCCTATATAGTGCTGCTGTTGGACTAACCGACTCAACTAAAAACTTCAGGTATGCCATACTGCCTCTTATCTTGATTTAAATGTAGCATTCATTATTACAGGAAATAATCATAAAAATGCTTTCCTTACTATGAATGATTAAAAATTTTAACCTTAACATGTCAATTCAACTTTTCATCATTCTTTTTTCCCCTGCATATAACAATATACTTTTTTGTCCTGTTGGTATTTTCTTTATTTCTTTCTGTGTAGAGCGATTTGACCAGTACTGTACTCAACCAACTAGGTGTCATATAAAATCAATTTTAAGTGATACAACTGTAAATGTTACATTTTTAAATCTATTAATGTGTAATATTGTATCTTGTTATTTAAATGGATCCATTGGTGTCATATTAATTTTAATACTGATGTGATTTTTTTAGTGCATTAAGATACTATATGTCTACTAAATCTAAATGTAGGTCTTACTTAACTCAAGAACTTTAACATCATTGTTCCTTTAGAATAAAAAAAGTATCCAAATAAACAAAAAGTAATACACCGCACCACCACCAAAAGCAACACAGGCACCGCCACCAAAAGCAACACAGTCGTACATTTATTTCTAAATTTACATTGAGGGGAGATTAACTTTAGTTTTAGTATAGGGTCATTTATTTTTAAGATGAAGTCAAATAGTATTGGATGTGATTGTGAAAATTTAAAAAAATTTTTTTTTAGAATTCGTCCCTTTGCGGGATGTGGCCCTTTGTTATTCTTTGCAGCAGCCTTTCTTTTTTTTTTTTTTTAAGGTTTCTTCATATTTACACAGTTGTTTCAGAATTTTGTCTGTCCAAGTGTTGACATTCCTGAATTTATCTAAATAAAATGCAATTCCATACAAATAGAAAATTAATATAAACTTTAAAGACCTATATATAAAAGATACCTGTAGTTGTTTTCTTTTTTCCAAACCCAACATGACATACACATTTTTTCTCCCTTATGTGATACATCTTTACTTGCTGTCATTACTGTTACAAACTTAAATCCTCAAAGGAAATGGGATTTATTCTACTTTTCACAATTTTTTTGTGAAAAAAAATGTATGTAATGATAAAGCATACTGCAGCTTGCTTGTGGAAGACAATTATTATTGAAAATGAAATATAGGGTTAAATCTTATAAAAATATAACTTTTGGGA
Organism: Elysia chlorotica; assembly: GCA_003991915.1. NCBI lineage: Eukaryota > Metazoa > Mollusca > Gastropoda > Plakobranchidae > Elysia > Elysia chlorotica. Next base: position 143,536 of record RQTK01000241.1, read on the forward strand.
GACCCTGTTCACTCATATTCAGTTTTTAGAATGGCTCCACCTTTTTTCTCTCTCCAAACAAGAACCGAAGGATTGCTAGGATTTTCTGATATTTGTTTTAGAATTGTGAGGGATTTATATTACTTATAAAAGAATGAAATATTCATTGATTGAATAGATTTTAGTACCTGTGTCAAGTAAATCAGTTTTTACTATCCGTAATTATGCTGAAAGTTAGTGATTGAACCAAGTTTTTTGAAGATAAAAAATGAGGTGTATGCCCATGTTATTATGTGATTGATTTTTAGTTGTTGCAATAGACAATTATTTGATCTTTTCCTGTTAACGTTTGTGGAATTTCGTAATATAGTTTTCAGATGGTTTTAGGTTGATTTTTACTTTAAGTTTAGAAGCAGTTATAAATATATACAACCTTTTTTTACATTTTAAAACCATAGAGGGTAAATTATGAATGCCTCCATAACTGTTCTGCATACATGTATTTTTACCTTTTAATTTATCATTGATTGTAAGAAATTGTTATACTTTGCCTTGTCAAACCTATTCTATTTAATGTTATTTGTTTTTCTGATAAAATCAATCCTATTCTATTTGATGTTATATGTTTTCTAAGAAAAAATAAAACTTCATGTATATTCAGCATAGATTCTTTTTCATTTATCCTATATTTTGATTTTTACAAGGAGTACCCCAGAAATTAAATATTTCTCTGGTTTCCACAGCTGAAGTGCCAACCTTTAGAATGAAGCTGATTCAGGCTCAAGTTTTATCTGAAACTGTACCACGCATTATAAACAAAATTTACTGTGGAAACACGGGAAGAAATTTATTTTGTAAAATAGCACTGGAATTGGTGATAAGGCTTTCTTCCAATTCATTTCCCTAGTACAAATAATATATACACACTAATCGAAAATTGCTTGTATTGGGAATGAGATTTTGCATAAATGTTCAGTAAGCAGGAACGTCGAAGTAGATCTCCATCTTTTCTTCCGTTTTTATCTATATGTTCTCTTGTAAAGACTAGAACAAGCCAAATAGTTGGGCACTACTCAATCCTCTTGCTTGATGAGTTCACTTGAATCTAATTAAATTTAGGCTGGAAACAGTGGATCCACATTTGGTACATCTTCACACTCATCCACATTGGTTTCTCACTGGATGTACCAATAACGCTATCAATCTCAATACTGGGAACAGAGTGAAGCCTCAAAATTCCCGTTTGGCGGTTCACATGTGACCCCCATCTCCCACACGCGGACAGAATGAAATTCTTTTTACTGCAGCAATATAATTTTTTCCTCAGTCCAACCGTGATGCGACACACGTTTAGTGAGTGCGCAGGGGGAATTGGAGTGGTGATCAGCGATACAGACAAGATGTGCCAAGTGTGTAATTGTTAATTGTAAATCTAGATCTAGAAATCTAGCAACACGGATCTCAAAACTTTGGTTCCTGCTGTTGGAAAACGAGAAGAGATGTATGACAAAAGCAACAATAATTATTCAAATCTAATATTTATTCAAAAAACAGTGGGCCGAAGTGGGTCTTGAGGTTGGAGAAGAAGGTATTTCATTCTCTCTCTCTTGGTGTCCCTAAGTACTGTGTCAAGGAGGTGGTGGCATTCTCCATATAACGATATTCTCCAAGATGCTGCGCACCCAATATCTCCTTCTGTATGCTTGTATTTCTTTGCTCCAGCCAATAAAGCATCATCAATCGCAACCATGTGAGAACAACTACTGTCAACGCCATCTTGAATATAAATGAACGAACTGGTAGAGGCCCCACTCTGCTTGCACTTTCACATTTCATCCGTCCACAGTCCAACCACAAAAAATGTGGAAGCACTGTGAAGTTATTCGAAATGTGAATGTGGGCCCCCTGTGTTTCCAGCCTTAGAGTTCATGTTTTCTAACTAGGTTCTGTAACTCTCCATAAACTTGCATAAATCATAACCTGGGAAGGGGCGTAAGAAAATGGATATTTTTCTTGATTTTCCAAACATTAAAAATAATAAGGGACACAGACAAATTGATGCATGTATGTGAATGAAAAGAGCAACTATGTGGGTATAAATAACACTCTTCATTTACTTACTGAGATTATTAAGAAAATACATACAATTACTAGTTTTATATCATAGTTCAATACATTGTTCAGTCTGCGTAAAGTACATGTAATCACTCTATGTATAACGTTTTTAGAGCAAACTAGATATTGAAATAACAAGTCATTTATGATAGAGCAGAATAGCAGTATATGATTAAATCTAACTTGTGCAAATTTACAAACACATACAGAGGTTTACAGTACATAAACTTAGAAGACACTGCTGCAGATTTGTTCAAACTCATTAAATCCAAATACAACAAATCTCAGTATTTTCAATTTACACAGATTTGATGTAAGTTACATGCACCAAAGAAAGGTTGTTAACAACAAACTCCTACATTAAGAGAGTATGGACACATACTTGCAGATCTGAAAAAGCAAAAGAAAAATCCTCTATATATTGCCTTTTGTTGCACAGGACAGATGTGAAGAGGTTTTTAATGAACTTCAATATTACAGCAGATGAGAACTGTACCCACTGCTCTCATCTGTCCATATGCAAAAAGACGCCTTTGTTGTGTTTGCAGCCTTAGACTATTAAACAGAGCTCTGCTATTTCTGTGCAGTCAAAACTAGTTCAAGCTTAATTGGATACATTATCACCAAGGGTTGAAAGTGCAATGGTGCTAAACTGTGATCTAGGACAAAGGATACTTTAGAAAACTTAGTACATGTAGTACCTTTACTGCCTTAGTCAGAGTCCAACTGAGTTTAAATTACAGTTGCACATACTACTAAGCACGTTGTAAGTACAACACATGACAAGCCTACAACTCTTCTATATATGCCACAGTCTTAATATAAAGTGTACGCTTAGTGCATCATTGTACAATCTAGAATAAAACCACAAGCACCACTACGAATTTTGAATTATGTTTTTTATCGGGCACCATACTAAAGTTTTAAAATAAAACTTACATTTAAAAAAAATATGGTCGGAAATAATTATGTACTGATGGGTGATACTTCTTTTGAGAAACACATACGGTAACAAATAGCTGAGTGACTTGTGCACCTCTGTAGGCGAGGGTGTCTTTATGGTATCTTAACTTACAATTTGTAGTCATCAGTTATATTTTTGTAATTCACCAATGAGGTGCCTCTCCTCTCAAGCCATTGTTCCACTTAATTAAAAAGCAAAGATATTAAAACTGATTATCCAAGAAATAATTATGTCTCTATACAATAAAACTAAAGTTAATGTTTTATTACATGATTGCTGGTTCATCAATAATTTTAGGGTAAATGATCGTATCTAAATATCTGTATGGATTTCATAATACATATTCCTATTCTTTACCATTGCTTTAGTTACTGTTTCATACGCACCAGTAGTTATACTATGATATAAGAAATATACTCTAGGGCCCATTGTGCTCTCATTGAGTAAAACTTAATCATTTCTAGAAAAAACATGAAGAAATTATGTATACAAAAATGTGTTTACGAACAAATAAAATCTGTCACACTAAAAGAGAACATAAGTCTTTTAGTTTTGAAGTTGCAGCTCGCTTAAGATTTACGTTTACAATATGATTTTATTCCCTACTATCAACATATACAAATTTATACTTGGAAAATAAAATGGTTGAATCAAATATAAACAATCATTAACTCTAAAGCTGCTCCACCATTGGTCTAACACTGTATTATATTTTAAACACCTTACAGGAAAATTGTCAAATAGATTTAAAAAAATAACTAGCCAGAAATAATTCTTAAAAATATACTCTTATTTCCCTTTTTATTTGTTTTGCTTTTTACAACCACTTTTGTGCAAGTCATGATATTGCACAAATGTTTGTTCATCAATGAAAGTGACTTTGATTAAAATACCTAACATTCTCTCTCTCTCTCTCTCTCTCTCTCTCTCTCTCTCTCTCTCTCTCTCTCTCTCTCTTGCTTAATCTTCAACTCCATGGAGTAGTTAAAAAACTTAAAACTTATAATCACAAAAAAAGACATAAAAACAAAAGAGGAATGTTTCATCAACTCCATGGAGTAAATAAAAAAATTAAAATGTATAATTGCAAAAAAAAAGACGTAAAAACAAAACAGGAATGTCTCATCATCTTTGTAAAGGCATTAATCAATTATCATAAGTTACAATGGATCATATTCATACAGGCAACCCATTATTATTACATCAATTACTGTAATAACATGTACCTAGATAACATATCTAAAATAAAAAACAAAAACATTCATTTAGGGAAATGCAAAAGGCTCCCCAAAAAATAAAATGCCCTTTTAAAATAAGGACAGTTCAATTTTCACAAAGATATACTGACTCATCGGCTTCACATTAGTAAAAATTAAAAGAAAGATATCTATGTACAAAGAAAAAGTGGATAGTTGAATGTTGAATTTTTTCAAATACACAGGCAGTTAAACAAAAAAATCACACACAAATAACACAGAATCAGACTAAATGCAAGATTAATAGCTCTAATAAATTGTTGAGAGGTGATAAATATAATAAAAGAATCGAAGAAAATTAAATGAATGGCAGTTCAAAATTAACAATTTATAATTAATCTTGATGTTATTTACATACACGTTTCTAAAAGAGTATTTGAAACAAAAACAAAAACAAAGAACCAACAACATAAAAAACAACAATAGAGGTTTATAGAAATCAAAGCAGCATTAGATGAAAACAAAGGGAAAAAACCTATAAGACATTAAAGTAAAAAATCCAAATAAAAAGTGGCATTCCGAGTTTTTGAAAACACAATTAAAATTAATAGAAGGATAAACAAAAGTATGAAAATATGATGAGAAACAAACAAAAAGTCTGACCAGGGGTCTTTGATCAAGGATCACCAGAGAGGAGAACAATAGAGCAAATGAGTTGGACCCTCCACTGGAGTTGTTATTTGTTTGATACAAACTACGGACTACAGAGGAGCACAAAACAGCTTTGCATCAAGACCAAGACTTCCAAAAATACAAGGCAAAGTTATCGAAGTGGACACAAATTTTGTAGTTTGAATCAAAATGAGCTTTTTTATTGAACTTTACGCACAAAATATTTGTTGTGTATAACGATTGTGGGACAGCATGTACATATTTATAGATTTGCGGGCATTGTAGTAGCAAAAAAGCAAATTACACTGTTGCATTCTGTAAAGGATGAGTATCCTATTGTCTAAGAGTGAGTGAGTGAGTGAGTGAGTTTGTACGGCACGTCAGCATGGTAACCTATTGTCTAAACTATCGTAAACATTAGAAAAATTGAAAAAAAAGAAAAAAATCTCAATCCCTTGTTATTGTCAAGTGGCTCGGCCTTTTACATTAGGAAGTCGAGTGTCAGATATATCAACCGCAGATCTCCAAAATGCTTAGTGAAAGTGGGATAAAATTACTGTCTCCAAGTGCATTTTTTATTGTTGACACAAATTAATGAGCTAAGATAACGGACAAAAAAAGTGCCTTTTACAAGTACACATGTATTTGAAGTATGACAATAAAATGATTTTAAAAATTATATTACCGTTTTATTTTTTGAGAGTTAAAAAGTAATAAAATAAACAATACTCTTCGACACATACATCAGATTAATGCTCTATAGAGCATTTACGAAATCTTATGCACACAGAGAAATGGAATGCATCATTTGAAAAATGTTTTTTCATTTCAGAGTATAAAAATGTGCGTAAATTATAGAAAAAAATTATTGATTATTCAGGATAATGAGAAGATTATATAATTTAACGGGCTGTATCGAACATGAGTACTAAATGAATATTCTCCATATATTTTGATGAGACTATTGTTCCAACAAGTCACATATTTCAATGCCATTTAATAGATGGGATTTAAATTATTAATATTATAAATATTTGTACTGCAGTCTTTTGTTTATAGAGAAGGGGAAAACAATGAAAGGAGCAATTAAATATAAAACCAGCCATTTGGGCACTGACAATTCATTATCTTGCCTGAAATAAACAACAACAAAAAAAAAAGACTAAAAAAAGAAAGCTCATACAATGTATATTTTGGTCATCTGAAACAACATGATTTGTTATTCTACATACAGATATTATGAAGCGTACAACAGAGAAGACAAGAGGCAGAGGAAGACCATGAAGAAACTGGTTGGGGGACATATAGACTGGACAGGCAGGAAGCTTTCAGAATGTGCAGCAAAAGCCCAGAATAATAAAGAGTGGCACACCATTTCACATCAACCAGGAACTGATTTGTATGAGACAAGACACTAAAAACAAGGAATTGAATTAATTTTCATAAGCAAGAGAAGATAGGACTTCAGCACGGAAAGCACCATGCTGGAAACTTTAATTGCAGACCAACATTACAAAATAGAGCAACTTGCCCCATTTACAATATGAAAAGTTCTAAAAGTAAGCAAAACGTTCTTTACTCAAATAAACATTCACAGGGATGCATATAGAGTATTTTACAAGACCACTAAAGCAGTTTCCTAATTCACTTATTTAACTTCAGTGAATCTGCCGGGACAAGATTATGTGTTAGTAAACATATCCCTTTGCAGAGACAGGCTCAATAAAATAGAGGGCAGAAGTGAATTAAGTAAGTTGTAAAACCTGGGGAGCTATTGCAGGAGTATATAAATAGAAACAAGCAGTGTTTAATCCAATATCATATATTATAATATATAATTATATATATTCATTAATGATTGAGTTCCAAGACTGTTTATGCTATACAAAACATGATGTTAATACTGCCAGAAACATGTGCACCCAAAGAGGGGTTGAAAGAAGTTAAGTATTATACAAAGAACATAGATAATCTAACAACAAGATAAGTATTTATTTTTAAATGATATTACATACAAAAAAAAGGGCATGAAGGTGTGCCGTATCTTTCATCTAACAAAAACTGAACTTTTGAGAAGGCTGGCAGCAACACACACCAGAGTCAGAGAATTTTGAGTTGTTTGGTGCAGGTCGATTCCCATTCTTGGATCGTACAGAGAGAGAGAGAGAGAGAGAGAGAGAGAGAGAGAGAGAGAGAGAGAGGGAGGAGAGG
>RQTK01000241.1:150925-178812 GCA_003991915.1 Elysia chlorotica
AGAGAGAGAGAGAGAGAGAGAGAGAGAGAGAGAGAGAGAGAGAGAGAGAGAGAGAGAGAGAGAGAGAGAGAGATACATGCCATATACTGTTAAATCTTGAAAAAAAAGACCCGATTCCACCTGATAAAAAATGCAAGTTGAATTTCATCTTTTGAAGTCATGAAAAGGTCCAAATAAAATAGACATATTGAGTGTTAAAATTTTTAAGCATAATTATATCTACCCCCCCATACACACACACACTTTTTTCAGTATTTTTACAAACAGACTTATAATTATTTTGAAATCCTAACAGTAACGTGTTTTGAGTTTGAATATTCTCCACCACTGTAATTTCTTTCTTCTGAACCACACATGAACATAAAAATTTGAGTTGAGAATAAATCATAGTTTACTGTTTCATTTTAATTTTAATAACAATCATGTTTAAAACCTAAGAGATATATGTTGAATTGTCAGGTGAAGGAGAGCGTGATTAAAATGGTACAAGGAAGGTTAAGACAGTATGAGCAGGAGTACATGTAAATTCAATTAGTTCAGAATTTGCATTGCAATTGCACAAGCATTGTCACCAGCTGTGAATTTGCTTTATTTATAATTTATTTACAGTGACTGATTTCACTTGTTCAGTAATGCACATAGTCATAAAAATTTATGGATTACACAACTATAAAGACTACATAGATAAGTAAATAGAGCACATAACAATTTGCACCTGTTTTAATACGTCATTATTCATGAGAGATCACGCCATTTGTAATTTTTCTCATCACTTGACAGAGATGCACAGAAACAATGCAGGTCAGTCTCTGGTCCTTCCTACTCACCAAAACATCTCTCGCAAAACAAAACACAGGGATTGATTATGGAATAGTAATATGGGTACAGATAGCAAGATAACAAAAGGAAAAAAAAGAAAAAAATATACTTAAATGTTCTAAGCAGCATCCCAAATAAATAAATATTGTAGAGATAAAAGTTAGGCTAGTGATAAAAAAGAAAACATATTTTTTCCCTCCCTACCCCCTTTCAGCATGTTATTCCCTCAAGGGGAAAGTAAAAAATGAGCTCCCCCCACACCTCACTGCTTGATAAGAGGCCAAACACTCCACAACACTCCCCGCTTACTTGTAACTTCCATTCCTTCATTCATTCACTCACTTCTCTTTTTTATTTTTACCCTCATTTTGCTTTGAATGACTCACAATAAATAATAGGCTATAATAAAAAAAATTATTACTAATGATAAAAAATAATAATAATAGTAAAAATAATAATAATAATAACAATAACAATAACAGTAATAATAAAATGATTTGTCTCATCAACACAGGGATAGATCAATTATTGCAATATGCGCTAAAAAACAACAACAAAAACAACAATAAAAAACAACACCAACAACCAAACAACAATCTTAAATGCAACATAAAAAGAAGCACCAAGACTAGAAATTAGAATCAGAGAAACCATAGTATATCAGTCAGTCCTAAGTTTGACCAATCAAAGTTTACATATATACCGTTACTAATCAATGAAAAGGAGTTAAACTCAAAACTCAATTGGAAAAAAACAACAAAAACAAAACAAAAATAAAAAATCATTTAGGAAAAACAAATAATGAGGCAATCAAAAGGATTAGTCATGTTGGTCAGACGTGATTTTGAGCTCAGTAAAAAAAAAAATCTGTTTTAATAACCGTTTACATTAATTCAATAAGTATGTATGAAAGTTGAAAGAAATTTGCAATCTTAATAGACAAAAAAATATGTGAAAAAGCAACAGTCCAAAATATGAATGATTTGTCTGGACTGCTTTAGTTGTACTAGTAAATAAATTGTATGTAAATTTTAAAGGAAAAAAAAAATTACACATTATGGCCAACCTTTTGTTTTAAAAGAGGGAAAAAATAAAAAATAAAATAAAAGATTTGCTCGATTCTGATTTCAAGTCTGGTTTTGTTCCAACAAGTGTACATTGTAACAGAGCGGCATTGAACACATTATTAGGGCTTTGGAGGACGCCAGTTTTAGAAGCTTTGGTCAGTGTAAGTCTAGTATAAGTGCAGGAAGGAGAGCAGCAATCAACAAAGATCAACAATAAATAAATAAATTAGAAAAAACTGGAACAGACTGAACCCTTGGTAACCGCAATGGAAAACAATTTGTTTTACTGTACAAATGGAGATCCAATAAATGCATGATAAAAGATGCCGGATTTTGGAATTCACTTTATTTATACAGAACTGTGATTGTTTTGGATCCAAAGTTAATAAATCTGGGCATTTTAAGATCTATATACATGAATTTTTTTTTCTTTTTTCTTTATAATCTATTGCTTTGAATTCTCTAAAAATAAACATGAAGGCATAGAAATAAAATCACCCCCCAGACCTCTATGACAAGTACAAGTGCAATATGGATGAGTCAACATAGGACAATCACACTTTCCGCTGTTCAAAGTTGTGCATGTAATGTAAAATAAAAAAATGGTTTTCAGCTGCAAAGCTAATGAATAATTGAATTATTTGTCTCTCAACCATCTTCTCATGACAAAAAGATTTTCATCATCATCATCATCATCATCGGTATTTTGATTAACGTGCAGGTACTGGGGCAACATCCACATCAGTGGACCCCCTTCCAGGTAGCTGGCTTGCTGCACGCATGGCTGATCTCACACCAGATCTCCAGGTGTTTCTGTCATGAGGGTCAGTTGTTGAGAGTTTCCAGTCTTTCCGATCCCTCTCTGTCACCTGCTTCCATGTCATTCTGGGTCTCCCTTTTCCACGACTTCCTGTTACTTGCATGTCCAATGCTGTCTTGATAGCTCCGCTTGACCGTTCCACGTGGCCATACCACCGGAGTCTTCTCTCCTTCTACTTATTACAATTTCTTCCCACTAAAATCAAATCATACACTCACACAGTAAACAACAATGTTGGATTTCAAGTCAAATAACTCTTTGTGCATTTGCAAAACAGGAAAGGATGATGCCATCTCACTTGCCATCCAAGTATCTGTATCTTGACATAATGAAACTTGAATTGCTTACAAGAAGTTGAACTTTTTTTTACTTATTTAGCATCACAAAATCAAAATTTAGCACATTATAGAAGACAATGAAGAGCCTGATATGTTCCTAAATCTTCACATTTAAAGATATAACGTAGCAAGAAAAATAAACTGACAATTTTAACATTTTGAAAATATTAACCAAGGTAAGTTATTCAAATATAATAAACATTTTTGCTGTAGACTGGGAGGCGGAAAGAACGAAATTCAACGGAAATTAGAATCGATATTGTACAGAATTTGAAACAGAGGGATCTCATTTGATTAAGAAACAACAACAATAACAACATAATCATCATACATGTAATGATTGTCCCATACTGTTTGACAGAGTGCTGGGGTACCAAGAATGGAGTTAGGGTCAGGAAATACATGAACAAGAACATTAAAAAGATCAAAACAATATCAGTTGATAAAATGGCACCATCACAACCCTTAAGGAATCGGAAACAGAAATATTCTGTTTTCATTACTTCTCTTTCTCTCATCTCCATTCATACAGCTCTGTTTTTTCAAAAAAGAACTCAACAAAACCTGACACAGTTAATCTAGATTATCTCTGAGATCATAGCACCATCAGGACAGCCTTGAAAACATTGTGCCTTCTGCCTTCCAAGTTTCTACAAACCTATAAATAATAATAATAAAAAAAACAATTTCTTTGACTTCATTTGACATTGAATTCTTCTTCCACATCAACACGTCTCAGGTAATAATATCATGTTATAACAAATGTATACATCAATGTATCAAAGTGCAAGGAAATGTACATAGTATTCAAACTCTTCATTGTTTTTTTTATTGCCATTTTTTTTTATAAATTATGAGCAAAATCAACAAGTCCGACACATCTTGCTAACAGCTCTCACACTTCTTTCACTTTCCAACCTTTCAATTCAGACACAAAACTGTCCAATTGACCATTTGCTGCTATCTTTAATCTGCCTTTCAGTCGCTCTTTTTATCTCTCTTTCATTTACACATTAACTTTGTCTTCTGCTTTCTTTTTCGTGTAAAAAAAATTTCTCATTGTTTATCTTTTACTATCTATTCTTTTTATTTAACACATTCAAATCTTCTTACAATTTTGCTCTGTCTGTCTTCTGCTTCCACTTTCTTATTAAAAACACATAAACAAAGTTTTCTTCATTTGTCTAATACTACTGTCCACTCGTATTCAGCACATACACAAACCGAGGAAAACAAAATTATTCTTCTTTAAAACTGTCATCTTTGGTTCCCACTCCATTACCGACAACCCCACTGGCCCCGCCCACAACGCTTGTTGTCTCCCCTGCCCCCCGCCCATCTCGACTGAACGCCACGCGGAGCCGAGCGTAGATCCCTCTCCACACAGGGCTGGTGAACTTCTGAACGAGGCAGAGCGCCGTGGAGACGACGAACACGGCGTTGTAGAGGAAGATGATGTAGAACTTCCTGAGCCACTCCATGCTGCCAAACTTTCCCAGCAGGTCGAAATTGGTGATGCCTGCAGGAAGCAAGATGGGGATACAGTTCTTGAATTGAGCAATTTGTTTATATGTATGATTGTTCTTAAGGTAAGAGGGAACAGAGGTTGAGGGATGTATTAAAAAAAACCTCACATTACAAGATACAAAAAATCGTTTCTGCCTAGAGCACTTTAACTTTTGTAAAAAAAAAAATTAATAACATTTTTTATTTCAGACCAAGTTGCTATGCAAGCTACTATTGTTATCTAAATAATAATACTGATAATAATTATTAATTTGACTATTATTATTGTTATTATTATTATTATTAGTTATTATTATTGATGCTGTTATGAGGATCGATATTTGTAATAACTCATGTCATAACTGTCTATACTGTTTTGCTATGCTGCATATAAATACCATCAAATGTGCCTTTAAAGGAAAAATAAAGTTATATCTTATCTTAGTGCTTGGCAATGATACTTATTCAGTGATGCCAACTCTGCCGACACTTTTTCGTTGAACTTTTTAAAATGCAAACAAGGACTTCTACACTCAATTCAATATTCATCATACATTATAAACTTATTTTTTCTTAGTGAAGATTAATAAATTTATGGAACACTGGCATCACCGCTAATTAGGACTATAAGACCTCCCTCGAAAAAACCCAAAGATAAACTGACCTAGTGTCTTAGACAAGATGGGCTGGGCTGAGCTCCTTGTTGTAACTACGAATCCCTCAAAAGAAAAAAAAGCCCCAAAGATGTACAGACTCAGTGTCTTATTAGACAATTGGACTGGACTGAGCACTTGCTATGACTATGAGCTCCCCCCAAAAAAAAACAAAAACAAAACAACAAACAACTAAAGATGTACGGACCCAGTGTCTTATTAGACAATTGGGCTGGGCTGAGCACTTGCTATGACTATGAGCTCCCCCCAAAAAAAATAAAAAAATAAAACAACAAACAACTAAAGATGTATGGACCCAGTGTCTAATTAGACAACTTGGACTGGGCTGAGCACTTGCTATGGCTATGAGCTCCCCCCCAAAAAAATAAAAAAATAAAACAACAAACAACTAAAGATGTATGGACCCAGTGTCTTATTAGACAACTTGGACTGGGCTGAGAACTTGCTACGACTATGAGCCCCCCCCCCAAAACAACAACAACAACAACACAACAACAACCAAACAACTTAAGATGTACGGACCCAGTGTCTTATTAGACAACTTGGACTGGGCTGAGAACTTGCTATGATGACTATAAGCTCCCCCCCCCCAAAAATAAAAAAAAATAAAACAACAAACAACTAAAGATGTACGGACCCAGTGTCTTATTAGACAACTTGGACTGGGCTGAGCACTTGCTACGACTATGCGCCCCCCCCCCAAAAAAAAAAAACAAAAACAAAAAACAACTCGAAGATGCACTGACCCAGTGTCTTTGACAAGATGGGCAGGGCTGAGCTGAGCAGCAGCAGCACCACACAGTTGGCGATGATCTGCACCATGGAAGTCTCCTGAGGGCGCGGCTGTAGAAGCTTCATGTAGGGAAGGCTGTAGAATCCTACAACGGATGCAACCATTAGGTATCTAAGCAAATTAGTCAAGGGGGAAGATAATTATGCAACAAGAAAGGAAAAACAACAACCAAAAAAAAAAGAAAAAAAAAACAACCCAGTGATATTCTTCCATTTCTTACTAAACATAAATTATTCTGAAATTATTCTGATAGATAGATAGCTATACAGATAAAGATAGAGGGGAAGGAGGGAGGGAGAGACAGAGAGAGAGAGAGAGAGAGAGAGAGAGAGTAATAAATGGATTAGTGCGATAAATTGATAGAAAGACAGATTATGGTAAGAGAAAACATGATTACGAAGGCTAAAAGTCTTCACACAACAAAATAAGGTAAATCAGATTGAAAGACAAGTCTTCCATATTTCGTGACCCAGATTATGGAGGATACAATATCACAGCTATTTGAAGAGCTGCTCCCACAGATCCAAATGATGAGAGAGATGCAATGCCCAGGGCGTTTTCCTGAAGTAGGAAAGAAACAAAAAAAAAAAACACAAAAAAAAACACTTAAAATAATTAGCTCAAGCTTTTAGTTATAATACAATAAGGGATGAGATCAAAAGTGGCCATTTTCGAATAGGTTATTTTCGGAAGCCCATAACTAATTGAACATTCAAGCTTTTTCAATAGGAATTCACTTATCAATAGCTTATATCCTAAAGAGATAACTAAGAATAGCATTTGGTCATGAGATAAAAAGTTTTTCTAAATGGAAACTATTTTTCTATTTTAGACCTAAAAACTGAGGTATGTTAGTATAGATCTACATAGGCACTTCTTGGAACACTTGCCGGGGTGTGTGTAAGCACTATTCTTAAAACAACATTGTTCCATGGCTAGATGGTGGCGAATGTTTTCGGACCAAAACTAATTTAATAACTGCAAGTTTTAATATTAATTTTGAGAAACAAAAAATTCTCAGTCTGATGTGACTTCAGGTGTTACGCATCAAGTGTGCTTTCTCATGCTGAAATTTAGGTCACCTTGTGGGTTGCTATGTGCTAGAGAAGCTTAGAAAGAATGTTTTATAGATCCACGTTCTTTCCAGAAAGAAAAAAGTTTAGGTGTCACAAAATCACATCAGACAAACAATCGTCTTGTGGGCTATGTGTTAGAGAAGGTTAAAACTAGGTTATTGGAGAGCGTTATCTTCTACTATGAGCTTAGAAAGAATGTTTTATAGCTCCAAATTCTTTCCAGAACAACAAAAATTTAAGGAGTCACAAAATCACATCAGACAAATAGTGCTCCTGTAGATCTATATTTGGTCTGCAAGATTAACTATCAACTTTTTTAACAACCAGAAGAACAGTCCTGCACACAGGGTTCTTTACTTTCACTTTTCATTTGGCTTTGAGCAATTAAAGTCTAATTTATGGAGGTGTCACGCTAATTTCTCATGTCACGTCCGACTAAATCTGGATCACGTACACCAATAGCAAGCAACAAAAACAAAATAAAATGATAAAATAAACACTCACTGAGACACTGCTGGGCAAGGACTGTGTCCCCAGTAAGAGGCGGATGATATTTTGTACAACAATGAGGATGCTGAATACCTGCAAGAAAATCATACATACTCGAATAAACAGTCTGCAGATAGGGACATTTGTTCCTTAGCGCCCAACTATATAAGTGTTATTGTGACGGTAAATTTCAATGGCAGACTAAAATTGAGATCGATGTATCTGAAGATCAACATATCCATTGGAAAAAAAAAGAAGAAAGAAAAGACTTGGAAAGGAAGAAGGACGAGGTGGTGGTGGTTAGGATAAGGGTTGATACACATACAAGTGAAAATCATTTTATAAGAGCTCATTCAAGTCGAGATAACCAATTTAATTTTTAAAATTTTTTGTTCTTTTACTTTTTTGCATAATAAATTTATTACATAAGTGGAGTCTCTCAGTAACAGACCATTGGGTCAGAGAAAAAAAAACCATGATAAACAATGCTTGTATAACCAAAATGAGTTTTTTTTAGAACCAAAAATAGGGCCAAAAAAAAAAAAAGAAAAAAAAACCCCACCAGAAATTACTATTTTAACAAAAGGCTTACCATAAGGAATTTATTCTTTGCACAAAAATATAAAAAAAAACCCAAACCAAAACAAAACTTTCATACTCAAATCGACACAACTGACTGGTTTTAATAAAAGATTTCAAGTTTTTTAATTTTGATACTGGCTCAAACTGCTGGGAAAGATTAGATCACTTTCCATGCAACATGTTTTAAAACCTTCGTTTCCAAATTCTATATCGCCAAATAAATAAAATCATAAAAAAATGATGATTGTACATAGAAAACAGATTTCAAGCAAGTTTGACAGTTATTTCCAAAGAATATTGAATTTTCTCTGCTTAACTTTCAAAATGAAACTTAAGATTCTCTAGCTTTCTTTTCAGAAGTTATTGCAATTAAAGACAAACAAATGGTAAAGATCTGATAGGTCTAATTTTTACAATCAGCCATAACCCGAGTTCTGTGGATGGGAGTTGCTGCAGTTCTATATTCCACAGGGAATCAAGAGGCTTAAAATAAACTTAATTCAAACAAATTTCCTACACGAGATGTTCTACGACATGTCACTTACAGTAATAGCAAGCAACAATAACATGACCACAGGATAACAAAGATTCCTCCTCCAAAATGATATGTGTTGTCGGCTCTCTGAGGATTGAAAAAAGTGAGAAAATTGTCGGCTCTCTGAGGATTGAAAAAAGTTGAGAAAGTTCTTTGGCAAAGCAACTTTCACATGAATATTTAGATGCCTACATTATTCACAACAAGGAACTATGAAAAAAAAAAGTTTCAGACTACAGGTCAACTTGATAGTTTTTCAATAGTATTGATACAAATTTTCAAAGCTGTTCAGTCTTTCGCATAATCTTATGGATACTCTCTTTTCATTACTTTCACTCAAAGGTTTACCAAAATATGGCGTATTTGTTTTCAATTTAATGAATAACAATAATTCATATTATCATATAATTCGGACCTATAAAGTTTATGTTTAAAGACTAACCTTAATATCTCTGCACTAAACAGACATGAAACAGAATAACTAAAATTAACACACACACAAAACTACAATAATTATAAACATTACATCAAAGAGTTTTATTAGGTGTATAAATTCAAAAGATGAAAAATAGCCTGGCATGTTAATGGACAAGGTACGTAAATTCAAAAGATGAAAAATAGCCTGGCATATTTATGGACAATAATAAATTAATACAATTAAAAAACAAAGAGCTTGTAGATAATGAAAATACTGAACTACGTCTATCTAAGATACACAAAGTTAACCATGTAGCTATCTACAAAAAAATGTCATTCAATTTAATCCATTTCTAACTAAACAAATAAAGAAGTCGAGGGTGTGTCAAGGTATTCAACTATTGTCAATTATTAAAGATAACTTAAAAAAAGCAAATAGCTCTCATTATGCACTTTAGAACTTATAAGTATTTCACACATCTAAATCTAGATACAGTCGAACCTGCCCTGCCCAACGCAATTGCGGGCAGCCTATAATCTGATCAAAAATGATAAAAACTTGCCCATGGCAACCAAGGCTGTGCGTGAGAGAGGGGGCGGGAAGAGGGGAATGATCGACAATGTGTTTTGACGGCAGCTTATCTTGAATTTTTTCACTCTACACAGCCGCACCCTTTGATATTAGTAAGCTAAGCTAAAACTAAGGAACACGTTTTTGCACAAGTTTGTGAGACAGAGACTAAAGGCGCCGCCAGACCTTATGAGAAATGAAATCTGCCGATAACAAATGTCTTTCATAGATTCCATGGCGACCACTTTTGGCCATAATTGTCAGTGGTCAATATGGGCAGGTTCGACAGATCAGGTAAATAATGAAATGATAATCCCATCAGACATCCATCGTCTCAAAAACCACTGGTTCCATTATTCAATGAAACATTTATCTGAAGCTATCATCAAAAGCTTTGGGAATTTGATTTTTTTCCTCGAACACTTTCTTTCTTTATTTGCCTTAATATACAATGCTCAAGACAATTAAATTGATCACAGAAACTAAAATTTAATGGTTTTTACTTAGGGAAAAAAAATGAACATCCAACAGGCTACTTAAAAAGTATCAAAATCCCTGTTCCCTCCCCAGTAATCACAGTTTGATTAAAAACAAAGGAAAAATCACCTTCAGTAATTTGGCATTGAAAGCAAACATGTTAATCTGTGACAAAAAAATGTATCTGAAATTAAACCCATTACAGCAGTGTGAAACTAGAATATTAACATTTGAAAATAAATACTCTCCACTGTTTCCCAGTTCTTCATAAGATCTAAATAAAACAAAAAAACTTTAGTAACACTCTGATAGTCGCATTTGCTATGGGTACCTTGCTAGTCTCCTAGAATCAGAAGTCACACCAATAACTAGGATACCAACTAGGCCACAATTTTTTTAATTGTACTTTTCGAGTAAAGTATTAAAATTATTGAACACCATACAGAATGAATGTTTATTTATTTAAAAAAAATAAAAAGCTGAATATTTATGGATTCTTGATATCACTGAAATAAAGAAAAATGAGGCCAATTTACCCAACGCCTTTCTATCTTTCTGAATATCTTTCAAACTTTCCCTGAGCTCCTCCACACTGGTCACATGCCCATTGTTCAGGTGTGCTGGACCTGTGGTTATGCAACATGAAGGGAAGAGGTTGGAGGAGAACAAATTGGGGGAAATCAAACAGGGATGTGAATCTTTGAGACTGAGGGAAGAGGCAACGCAAGTTTTATGATGACTAGTACTAATCTATGTTAATCAGATTGATTTCGATGTTTTAAATAAATTGCAACAAACAAAGTAAGTTGAGAAAACTACCTTTAACAAAAAACTTGGGACAACTCATTTCAATAATACATATAAACACTTGGAAAAAATGGGCAGTTTTGTGTTTTATTTTTTACACTTGCTTTATTATCAATCAGCTGCAAGATAAAAGGATCTAAATAAATAAAACTACTAACAATCTATGTCATAATTACTGTTTCCTGAGGTATGCAAACCTTCATGCTTAGCAAACAGGTATTTTTTCAAATTATTGGATCACCCATTTACAATTATTGATTGTATAAACATTCTTTAATAGTACTAAGCATGCTGTGCTAAACATGACAAAATGCATAAAAAACGGAAGTCATGATGGATATGATTTAAGTAACTGAGCTTTTTCTAAAGCAAGAAATATGAACAATAAGTTAGCCAAATTCAACAAGGCTAACTCATGAAAAAGTATTATAAAATCATTATTCAACGGCTATTTATCACCTCTTCACAAGCCAGAGGCATTTATCAAGCGTATCTTTATGGGCTAATACACCAGTTTGATTTTCAAATATCTTTAACTTGTGGCATGAAGTTTAGTCTTTTACAACATTTGACTACAGTTCTGCCTACATTTCTATATCTTGCAAATAACTCATGCAAAACGGTTTCAACATCTCAGGATTGTTCTAATCAGAAAAAGAGTGAGTAAAGTAAGACTGAAAAAAAATTGATACACAGAGGAATCAAGAACTCTCAGTTACAGTAAAAAAAAAAAAGTATTAAAAGTAGAGAGGCACAAAAAAAATTGAAGAAAAAAAGAGACAAAAGGAAAGTGAAGAGGAGCTAAAGCAACTTATCTCTAAGCTTGCCTACCATTACGGTGCTTGATTTTCCTCAGCAGATTCTCCTCCTCAAACCTCACTGTGTTTAGCTCCTCTTCAATGTCCCGAAGGAACTGTGCAGAAGAAAGAACGGATTGAAAATAATTATGGTTAAGCAATGACTGAAGTTACTGTATGCCATAAACTCTTGCAAGCTTTCTAGGGCTTGAGATATAAAGAGATACACTTATGACTACATAACACTCTCTATGGTACTACACATAACTTGAATGCAGCACAATATTCTCTGTGCTACTAAACACTTACTTAGTGGTCTGTCTAGCATAGCATTTTCTGTGGTAACATATGATAACTTAGGAGTCTCGCACACCATTCTCTGTGGTGCTAAACAAAAGTTTTGCAGTCTAGCATAACTCTGTTATGTAACAGAATAAAGCAATGCCAAATGGATTATTTTACTTTTTTTTAAAAACTGAACCGTTCCACATTGAGCAACAAGTCATATTGGATCGTAAAACATAACCCCTCAAAAGACATAATTGAACTCTGACTTGTCAACTTTATGTTACTCGAAATTTTGTAAATTTACAGAAATTTGGCATCACTTGAGATAACTTACAAATCTAACACAACACTTTCTGTATTATTAAAGGTCACATTATGATTCACTTCTGGTACTAGCATAACATTCTCTGTGGTACTACTCAATAACTTAGGGATACATTCGCTAATGGTTCAATTACATTGGGAGCCCTACCTGCGGTTTGACGATGAGCCTCCCCATCACTGTGAACATCCTGGCTACCCCGACTGGCGTGCACACTGAAACAAGGAGAGCAGTAACAGACGAGAGCATGTTAAATTGTGTGATATATGGAAGCCTTTAGTACTAGTAGTCATAAAAGCTTTTGATAAAACTTGCCACAATGACCCAGTTGTTAATTTATATTCATATCTTCCCTTGCTAGTGCCCTGCCATATTTTAACAATATCTCTGGAAGTCATCATTGCCTTTAGATAAAACTTTTCTTTACAATGAAACAGTTCTTAAATTATGTTTATATCTTACTTTAACAGTACCCTGACATGTTTTAATATTCTTTTTAAAAAGTTTTATATTTGTTAAAAGAGATGTAGACCAAAATTAAAACAGTGTCAGCATGAATCCTTTACCAAACGTAAAGCAAGTTTTTCCGTTGTTACTAACCATTGTTATAACAGATTAGACGTACTGGCAACATAAGTTAAATACAAGGGCAGGCTGATAAATAAGGGCCGTTTTTGAATAACTTTTTTATTTGAAGGACTACAGAAGCAAGTTACACATCAAATGAAAGCTTAGAGTCTCCCCTATCTGATGAACTATCATTTTTCAACATAGTCACCATCGCGTTCAATACAGAGGCGCCAGCGTTGTACAAGTTTTCGCAATAAACAGTCGGCGAAGAATTCTGGTGTCTGGGATCGGCACCAAGAGCAAACATACGCCTCAAAATCTGCATAGGTTTCATAGTGATTTCCTTTGAGATGTTTCTTCAGCAAAGGAAATAAGAAAAAGTCAGACGGGGCCAAATCAGGACTGTATGTCGTTTGGTATGTAAATCTCATGTGGTATGGTAGGAAGTTTCAACTGCTGTAAAGCGCACTGGGTTTGGCGACTGGTGTGTGGCCAAGCATTATCGTGCTGGATGACAACGTCTTTGACTTTGTCCTGTCGAACCCGTCTGAGCACCAACAGAAGGTAGACGAAATGATTGTTGCAAATAGAAGAGTGAAACAAAAACACATTGCAAATGCGCTTGACATTTCAAAAGAAAAAGTTCATACAAACGCGATGGTGACTATGTTGAAAAATGATAGTTCATTAGATAGGGGAGACTCTAAGCTTTCATTTGATGTGTAACTTGCTTCTGTAGTCCTTCAAATAAAAAAGTTATTCAAAAACGGCCCTTATTTATCAGCCTGCCCTCGTAGTTGCCTTCAATTAATTTATACTTTATAACCAGTAGCCTCAATTAAACTTGCATATCAACGATTTGACAATTATTGTGCATTAAGAGCCAAAGCATACCCGAGCCACCCTATATGAAATTGAAAGCTATGATGAAAAATCGAACTTACTAAGTAGGGCCAACACCGCAAAAAATGAGATACAAGAGTACAAGTAAGGAAGGTGCTCATACCACACATCTGCGGAGGAAAATAAAAATTGTTAAAATAAAATTAGTCAGCTCCGAACTCGTCTTTTCCTGCTGCCCCCACCATAGCTATATTTAGCTTTTCTCATTAACCTGTTCACTGCACTGTGGACGTCTGTCCATTAATCATAGCTCTACTATGCACTGTGGACGTACGTCAATCATCCAAGCATAGCAGTTTTGTTTCATTCACAGCACAGGGCAAAATAATATGCAGCAACAAAGGGGTTAAAAAACAATCAACCCCCAGCATTTTTACACCGTCCATAAACAAAATATTTCACTTGGTAAACAATGAAGACCAAAATCTAGGACATTTGAAAGCTCAACCTTATCTTCTTTTAAAGATATAAATCAGATTAATATCATCTTGTCAAACTATGCCACAGCAGCAACCTTCAAGAAAAAGACTTCTTGCCTCTAAATCATTTAGGATACAATTATTCTTTCCTTACAATTAAAAATGCAGGAAAATTAGGAAATAATTATTACATAAAAACAATTATATAATATAAACATGCAAAAATTATCATATCGCTTGATAGAAAATGGTAGTAACCTTAGATTACGAAATAAAAAAACAACAACAAATTTATCAAAAGTTTATGAAATCACATTCAATGGTAGGAATTGTATATAATATATAGTCTCTCTTCGGGGAGATGTATTTAGTAAGTAACAGCTTTCCCCCCTGGATGCTTTTTGAAACCATTATGATTCACATAAAACAGCCTAAACCATATTTATAAATAGTTTTGTATAATTTTTGTATAATCAGTATCTAGTATTTTATAATTCAGTATATTTTAATCACATTTTTCTACCATTTAGATATTCCTCCTTACTTCATGCCAAGATTTCAATCATCATTTCAATGCATTGAAACATACTAAATTTAATAAAAATCAATACCCCCAACTCCCTACCCCACAAAAAACAAAAAAAGAACCCAAAAAGAATACCAAACAAAGCAACACCCCCCCCCTCCCAAAAAACAAACAAAATAACAAACAATAAAGCTATTAGGAAATCATTAACATAAAAAAAATTAACAAAAACAAAAAAGCCATATTCCAATAAGTTAAAAAAAAGGTTTTAGAAGGAAGGGACACTGTAAAACACTCACAGGTGAAATTTAAGGTATAGATAGCTTGGGGGGAAAATCGCCAGGAGGAATTTGAAAAATGTAAAAAGATAAACATCACATGTTGTGGAAATGCAGGGACTTTACTTATCAAGCAGAAACAATGATAAGTCGAAGCTGATTTATCTTAATACTTGGATATGCAAGAAGAATATTATGATTTATACTCTTATGTTTATCAAAGTAAATACAGAAAAAAAAGATGTCAAGTGAATTAAATTGTTATACCTTCATTAAATTACACAAAAATAATATATTTCATCATTTGTCTTGTTTGTCCTTTCCAAGCTATTCATAATACCCCCCTCCTTCCCATGTAAAAAAAAAAAAAAAATACACTTAACGTTGTACACAGCATACAAGCTTTGGCTATACTTATTATTAATTAACATGGAAACCTGTTCAAAGACTCAATAATGTCATTTGCAACAACAACAACAAAATCTTTACACGCCAAGAGGACAGATGAAAAAAAACCCAACAAAAAACAACATTCACCCCCACAAAAACAGTTCACATTACAAAAGTTAAGACGAATTTATAATAAATAATAAAAAAAGAATAATTTCATTATTATCTTCCTTTAGGGCAATAGGCAACTCAAAACTTTCAACAAGGTAGAGTGGATAGGTGTGTATGTGGAATAAAAATAATAATTAAGTATAAAATCCCTGGACGAGGATGGGTGTTTTTAATATTTGTTGTTCACACAGTTAATATAATATTATAACCAAAATTTATGTTGAATTTAGGAAAGTGCAAACATGTTAAATGTTTATAATTGGGCTTTTCCCATTTTGTTTCCTGTAATTTTCACTCACTTTTATTATTATTATTATTATTATTATTATTATTATTATTATTATTATTATTATTACTATTATATGTATAAATAATATGTAAGGCAACGAGGGTGAATCGGACACAAGCTGTTAATATACGTTTTGAGCTAGAACCCTCCAAACATTAGAAAAACTACTCTGTACTGATCTTTGCCTTTTACAATAAAAATATTATCTTTGGTTTTAGAGTTTAAATTTGTTCAACTTTTTGCAGTGAACTGGATGCTTCTTAACTCGCCAATGATAAATTGAAAATTCCTGACTCCAACTTGTGCCTGACTCACCTGGGTTGATTTACATATATAGTCTATTCCAAATAGAACAGTGGGGCCAAAAATTAGGAGTTTACAACTTAACGATTTGGCAATAGAGGTAAAGCATCACTGAAATCAAATTTTGGAGCACAATCTTAAGGAATCAAAAAACCAACTCAAAACATTTTATGTATAAACTCATTTAAGAAAAAAACATTTTGATAATCATTATTATAGAACTTTGAAATATTGGATCCATTTTGAAAGAGCAAAAATGTGACTGCCACCAATCATATTTATTTAAAGGTTAAAAAAAAAACAAGAACACCTGTATCTTTGGTATAAATAAACATCCCAACTTAAAATCAACAGGCTTAAAAAGGAGGAGAAATGCAGGTTGAGATCTAAATCTCAATAAGGGCAGGTTTGGGTGAATAATTGTGAAGGGATTCAGTAATATCCTACCCAACAGTTTGTTAATGTTTAGTTCACGCATGGCTTCTACATTGTAAAGGAAGAAAAATGAATAAGTCAAAAAGACACATAACAAAACAATTTAAAAACAGGATTACAGGAAATTTCCACACCCAACAACCACGATATCTCAGGTCCACTTCCCAACATTGATTTACAGGCACCATAGGAAATCAGTATCATCATACAATCAACTTCATATCATTTTTTAAAATAGTGGGACCCGCCAAATCGGAAAACATGAAATCTCCTGATTATGGGGAAAGGAGCCATCGTGAAATTGGGGTATTTTACCCTCTTAAACGGGAAACAAATTTAAACTCTTTCTGTGTATATGTTTCTTTTCTCAATCATTTAACTCTTTCTGTCCATCCTTCGTTCTCTCTTGATCTTAATTTAGAAGATCGTGATTTAGGCTAAAGATCTTAATCAATGGTAGAATAGTCCTAATCATTTTACTGACAATATTTCATTCACCCCTTCATTTTCATCTCTCTTTTCCTCCTCCCTTTCTCTCCAACTTTATCACCTTGACCAAATCATTTTCGATCTATCACTCTATTTTTCGCCCTTGTTCTCTCTCATTATCAGAGCTAGATCTAAACAAAAATAGTCTTCATCAATTCAATGATAATCATTTATTCAAGTACGCATTTCATCTCTCTCCCTCCTGACAATCTCTTTCTTTCCACCCCAATTATTCCTTCGAAATCTCTTTCCAGATCTATTTCTCTCTAACTCTATATCCCGATCTTTCTCTCCCTCAGTCTCTTTCCTTATCTCTCTCTCTCTCTTTCAGATCTTCTCCCACACTTTCTTGTCTTGAATTATGATCTCTCTATCTCTTTCCCCATCCAAAACCACCTCCCCAGTCTATCTCTCTTTGTCAAACTTAGAACCCTTAATAAGGTTGAATGTACATGACAAGTTAAACCTGGGAAATCTGGAAAAGGTGTCTTCTCCTAAAATTTCTCAATGAAGCGGATCCTACTGTATCCATCTATGTCATAACATCATAATCATAATGAACTATACCATTCATCCAAAATATTGATGGCATAATTTCTGTATTGACAACGCATAGAAAAGGGAAAGAAAATCCTATTTAAAAAACTTTTAATTCAAATGACAATCTAAAGAGAAAGTTGACTCCTATGTGTAACATAAATTTAAAAAAAAAACAAAACGGTAATCTTTAGGTTATCAGTATAATTCTGTGGGTATTTATAACAGAAAGCAGACTAATCAATAACATTAAAATTGAAGTAAATGGTAATTAATGACCCCAGATCAAGTAAAAAAAACAAACCAAGAAAGCATTGAGTTTAATGGGAAATACATACTTCAAATAGGATAAAATCTACAAATAAACAATTTGAAAACCAAATTAACAACTACACAATAAAACAATAAATCTATTAATACCACACACAAAAACTCCCACCAAAATAGACCTGAACAGACATCCAAACAAAATTATACAGCAACAACCAAAACAAGAGCAAATCAGTACAGAAGCTTACCCTGAAGGGTCTGCTTGCTCTTTTCATCACCACTGATGATCGTGGAGGCAATGTAGAACAGACCCATCACAATCAGCCCAAGCAAAATGAGAACCAGAGAAGCTTCCTTCACTCTTGCCATGAGACCCTGCTCAGAAAACAACCACGACGTTTCGCCATTTTAATATGTATTTTGGGACCAATATTTCAGCCAAATGGCGGTGAGCGACAACCTTTTTTAGAGCCAATAAGTAGTTGGAATTTAGTTTGATTATTTTCTGATGATATATTTGTCTAAGCTTAGAGCAGAGTCCATCAACGGTGCGGTTTATTCTTTGATGATGCTCCCTTTCAGACCATAAAGTAAAAGTATATCATATGATGACAAGTCATTGCGGACTATAAAACTTGTCTCTTCAAATAGACTTAATGTCTTCCATGTTCTGTAAGTCTTGGTATGATCACACGCCTTTTACTCTAGCCATAAATTCAATGTGTAAAAAACTAAGAACTTTGGATATTTACTTACCTTCTCTTACATTAATAATTGTCTTTTAGATAAAAGGATAAAATAATAGGAAGGATAGAGAGATGGGGAGAGACGGACGAGAGAGAAAGAGAGAGAGAGACAGACAGAGAGAGAGAGAGAGAGAGAGAGAGAGAGAGAGAGAGAGAGAGAAAGAGAGAGAAAGATGAGTTGTTGGTGGTTTAACGTCTGTCAACACTATAAAGGCTTTACTGTAGACAGGCCCCACAACTGACGTCTTTAGAACTCTGCATGCTGCCACAAGACAGAGCGATGAGACCTGGATTCCGGTCTCAGCCAGTCACATTATATTGACCCCGACCCCACCAGTAGGGAAATGAAATGGGAGATGAAAGAGATGAAGAGACAGATATAGTAAGATAGATAGACAGGTACATCCAGAAGCGGGTACGCAAGTAGGACAAATTCTGTGGTCAATCCATACCTTTCTTGAACCTGAGAATCCCTCTGCCTCGGTGAAAAAGTAAGCAAACGGCATCAAGATGAACAGAGCCAGGTTGGAGAAGAAGAACACCAGGTTCCACAACCCTGCACAGAAGAAAAAAATGGACGTAGATATTTTGTAAGACAAATGCCAAACCCCATGTTCATTGTGGTCTAGATGCAACGTGAAAAATTATTTTATTATTACAAGTTTTTTTTCCCCCGGGTCTAATTGAAAATTGGACGCAAGATTCACCAAGCCCTAATTTTTTTCTCCAAAACAGTTCCAATGGTTATCGATGCATTCACCCCCATTGTGATGGAGGAGAAACCCCCCTTTTCTTTAAAAAAAAAAGTACCCATTAAAAAAACAAGACTGATAAAACCAAAGTAAAAAATAAAGCACCCACGCATGAGCAAGTTTTCATTCAATTATATTTTTATCAACAAATGTAATTATTTATGTAAACAAACAATTCTCAACATTTAAATCGGAACAATCTGTGAAGCAACCAGAGTAAATCAGGCATAATTCAAAATTTTGACTATTTAAATCATTTATGGTTTATTAAGATGCATCAAATGCACTTTGGGAGTTTGAAAAAATTACTTTATTTATTCTATTTTGAAAAAGAAGGTAAAAAAAGGAGTTTATTTTCTTATATCAGTGTCTTGTGCCTAATTCACCCTAGTTGCTTTTCATTTGAACCACTTTGAAAAAAGAGTGCCAGTTTAGAAACCACCAGACTGATCTACTTGGAGCAGCACCTTGGACGAGGGAGGAGTTGAGCCATTTGATCCAGTAGCTGGTCGGGTAGAGCAGGAGCACCTCGTTGCTGATGATGGAGATGGGCAGCAAGAGGACAGCCCCGACAGACACTGTCAGCGTCACTGTGCACAGCCATAACCTGCATCATCAAAGAAATAATGAACTGATCATTCAGCCAAAGTATCTGTGCATTTATTATTTTCTGTACTGATTACACATAACGTAGAAAGCCCTGTGGACAAATAATTTTTTAAAAAACTGCAGTGATAATTTAAGGGGAAAAGAAGGATAATTACTTCCCCCCAGGGAATAACAACAACACAACACTGAGAAAGGGGTCCAGCTGGCGTAAAAAAACATAGAGCATTGGGCTTCTATTCAAGACTGAAGAGATTCCTGGTTTAACCCCAAGATTAGAACCATTGAGTTGTCGGATGTCATTCCCCTACTGGTTGGGTCGGTGTCAGTATATAATGTGAGCAGCCGAGATAGAAGTCATGATATTTCCATTGCCTAAGACGTCAACACTAGATGGCCTTTAGGCTCTTAAAAACAAATGGTTTTCAGCATCCAAACTTTTACATATATATTAACATAATTTAGTCAGCTGACTTGGATGTCACAGTAATTTTTTGTCACTAAAAGTAATGCTGATTATTTCATAATTTACACAGACCAATGAAACTTTACGTTGACAATGTGGTAGTAATTTGCACAATGCCATGTACAGAATTCTAAATATTGTCCTTGCTCATGGTTCATCAGATGATGCTTCTATTTCATGGCACAGAACATGTACATTGTCAGACTTGACAATCATTTCATAACTAAATAAAAAAACAACAAAAAAAAATAATGAAGCAAGCAATACATGAATTCACATTACTGGTCATACTTACGCTATTCTATACACTACAGCATCCTCCTCACCTGAAAAAAAAAAAAAAAAGACTAATAGAGTGTTTGTTTAGAAATAATAAAGTAAAAACATCCTTGTTCTGTCTCTCTTTGATAAATAAAGAGGACAACAATCTGAATTAATATACAATTTTGTTATAATGTTAATCATTTTTCTTTAAAAGACATTCAAAAATAATGCGTTCCCAATTTACTAACACCATCCACATATTTCTGTGTTTTCTGTTGTTGTTCTTTTAGACTCTGTGTCTGTCTGTTTTTCTTTCTCTGGTTCCTCACAATTTAAGGGACATAAAAAGTAAAAAACATGTACAGCACACCTATTATAGACTTATTTCCTTGCCAGCCCAAGTCAGATACATTAAGTTGAGTGCCAAGTCCAATTTCTCTTACAATAATTTGCAAGCCAAACATTGTGAAAATTTCGAACTCTAGTTCTTTTGACAGAACATAATTTAACCGAAAATATTATTAACACTTTATATAATAAAAAATGATTATTATTTAGTATGCACTTTACATGCTATGATTCACAAATAGCTTGCCTTACTTATAGACTCACTATGTAAAGACATGGTGGAGGGTAGGGCAGAGGGGACGAGGGGCAGAGTTTTCAAAGTTACTTCTTTGATGTGGAAGTTCACGGCCATTTTTATTTCAAAAGATTTAGGGTTCAGGGCTCAGGCACACAAATTGGTGGGAATTACAAAAATTGAAAATGTCACAAGGAAAACAAAATTCCAGAACTTGAAACTTCATGTCAGATCACACAGGACTGGTCTAAAACTACAAATATCTTTGGAGGAATGAATGTGAAAAAAAAAAGAAACTTTTCTAAGATAAAGTAACAACAGTAATATTTTTGCGCTTGCAGTGGGGATTATGTGACCCTCATTGGTTATAAGTGTGAAGACAGACAATTCCACCCCATCCTTTATAAAAACAAACTACTGCATTATAACACTAAGGTTTTGTTTTATGACCTGATGCCTCTGTTGTTTCTGATGAACTAATAACGCATAATTTTACAATACTTTAGAACTTTGAGAGAGTGTGTTATGCATTACTATTAAAATGTTTTAGGAGGGGCAAACTGAGAGACTGTTTAAATCTCTGACACATCAAATTTTAAGAAGTTAGGCTAAAATTTCAGGTTTAGATTTTTTAAATTTTAATAATCTTTAATAGCTCTTCATAACTTAAGAGACATTAAAAGTAAAAACATGTACAGCACACCTATACTGATTTCCTTTACCAGCCCAAGTAAGATACATTTAGGTAAGCCTGCCGAGTCCATTTTCTCTTACAATATTTGCAAGCCAAACATTGTGAAAATTTCAAACTTTAGTTCTTTTGACAGTAGAACATAACTTCACCCAAAATATTATTATAATATAACATGTCACTTTATATAATAAAAAAATAATAATTTTTAATATGCATTTCATAAAAAAATGACACGCTCTGAATGCCAAAAACTTGCCTTACTTATAGACTCACTATTTAAAGATAAGATGGAGGGTAGGGCAAAGGGGACGAGAGGCAAAGATTTCAAAGTTACTTCTTTGATGTAGAAGTTCACAGCTATTTTTTATTTTTAAAGATTTAAGGTTCAGGGCTCAGGCACACAAATTAGTGGGGAATTACAAAAGGTCAAAGGTTACAAGGAAAACAAAAATCCAGAACTTGAAATTTTTTGTGAGAGGCTGTATAAATCTCTGACACATATCACATTTTAAGAACTTCTTTAAGAAATTTCAAGTTTAGAGTTTTTTTAAAAATAATCTTTAAATAATTTTAAAAAAATCTTGTCCATCCTTAAAATCATTGACAAACTTATTATAATGATCATCGACATCTAGAGGAAAGTGAATGATCACAGGTTAGATTTTTGTTTGATTCATTTTAACCAATAGGAAAGCCAAGGATATGAACCCTCATTCAACCTTTTATGTCTTCATGAAGACTAAGAACAAAAACAGCAACATCAACAAAGACAATAACAACAACAACAACAAAAAAAACTAAAGCAAGGAATTCACTCATAGGGATCTTTTATGAATATTTCTTCAGAGGGTATATAAGCAGGAGGGATTTTTAAGTCTCATTTTCTATCTACCGATGGTGACCAAAAGGAGGTCTGAATATCGAACGGTGAAGAAATCAGAGTCATCCAAGTTTCTTATCTTCACAGCTGAGGCTGAAGGTCTTTTTGTATTGTAATAATCATGCTTGGAATTCCTCTGCAAAACTAATAATGAAAGGAAACTGTACTTGTTCTATGCAAAACAATAAAACATGTTTCTAACACATTTTTATTTTTCAAAATTGAGGAAAAGGTCTTTCCACCCGAACAACTAGGTTGTAATTGGCTTCAAATATTTAAAAATTTAATTTTTTTTGGGTAAATTGCCTTTTATGAAAAATTTTCATGGTTTTAAAAATTTGATTGGCAGTACAATTAAGTTGCAATTTTTGTACACATGACTATCAGGTTTATATATTACAGAAAACGTTTCCTGCAGTCAAACACAAAGAACAAGTCGTCTGACGAGAGCAGCACCTTGAAATTCTAAAGTCGCGACAGGTAATTAATATTTTTTTTTATTTGATATATACATATATATGATATATCACATGTTCTGTTATTTTTTTTTAATCGAACATTGTATAACTATATATTCATTTTGTAAAAATAAAATATCTATCACTTTAATTTCTTGCTCTTTCAGAAAGAAATAACATATTTACTAGCTCAGGAGTCTTAACAATTTTTTTAGAGATAGAATGGGGCTTGATAAAATGTAAACAACAAAAGTTTACATTCCTTTTCAACTATTCATTAGTTTTTTAATAATATATAATTTTAGACCTGTAGTGTTCTGGCTTTTGAAAATCTAAAAAAAAATTTAAAAAAAATTGTACAATCTCCTAGGACAAAGTGGACAACATTTATTTATAAAGAGGTTAGAAAGTGTCAATAATGAACTGCAAGACAACAAACAAATTAAATAAAACAAACCACCAAAAACAAAATTAAAGGAAGAATTCACAATAATAAATCTACGAGTGAAACAAAATATCCAGTTTGCCATGTTCTCTTTTATCTAAATCTGTCATGCGCACCAGCAAAAGTATAAAACCCCTTTTTGATAAAAATTTTAAATTTTGGTACCTGCTTTAGTTAAATATTGTAATCACCCATTCTTGACTTTACAAGATAAATGTTGGTTTTTAAAAGTACACCAAAAAATCGTCTGCTATCTTTTTAGCTTTGTCCACCTCACAATCCCACAAATTTCCTTGGTTTGCTTAAAATCTAGAAAATTAAAATATAACTTGTACAATTCAAGCAGCATACCTGCATACATCTCCTCATGGTCAGCCTTTTTCTTGAAGTGACATAACGTCACATATGAAAGGACATACAGAGTTATGGCAAGAACTCCCAAAATCTAAAATGGAAAAGATCATAAAGACATGGATTTCATGAAATTTTGGTTAAAAAAATAAATTACATTTTAATTTGAAGATTAGATCAACTTAATTCAGTTGAATTAGATTATTATTATAAATAAATCCTTGATATTTATTTATAAAATATGATCTATATAAAAAAGTGGGCTTAGCTAGTGCAGTGTGAGGGTGCACTCAGTACTCTACTTTACCGTCAACTTAAGATTTATACACTTTGCTTCACTACGCAGCAAGGCTAGTCAACCCTTAAGCATTTATTTTGTACCCAATCTGTTTACAAAATCACCGGAGGTACAATTTATTTTACAACAAAGTCAAATACGACGATGGGGTGAAGCAAGTTAACTAAGATATAAAGTTCTGATCCTGAACTAGACAATTCATCCATTTCAGATAGACGCTCGAAGACTTTAGAACCCAGCCCTTAATAAAATTTTCCAAGACATGAAACAAGAGATCTAAATATCATGATATAACTTCACTGACATCACACTGACACTCCCCTCTAGAGACTATAGCTCTCTAGTTTATCTACGCAAGGCACCTAGAAAGCAGGGGCAAACTAGCTCTTAAAAGTGGCAAGAGCCTTGGTCTCCAGATAGGAAAATCCCCAGCTCAAATCTCAAGACCTGTAATAAAATTTATTGTTTCATATCGTCCTCTAGTGGTTGGGTCGGTGGCAGTATAGTGTGACAGGCTGAGACAGGAGTCCACCTCTCCATGCACTCGCACTGCCTTGTGTGTGGCAGCACAGAAAATAATTGCCAAACTCTAGACTAAGGGCTCATCCAAAGTGCTGCTGTTGGACGTTAAGCAAAAATTCAACTCAAACAAAAGAGGAAAATGAAACACACTTTGACACAGTTACTCATGTATGCAATAATCTACATCTAGATATCTTTAGGCCCATATCGAGCCAATGTTAATAATATTAACAATTCGACGTAAAAACTGAAATCTGTAATGAAATTTTAAAAACATCCAGAAAAATTAAGATTAATTTACTAAGAACCTCAGTTTTCATTCAACCCCCCCCCCCACACAAAAAAAAACACAAAAACAAAACAAAACAAAAACCATTGAATGCTCAGATAACAGGACTATCTAATCATTATAACTATAACTGGTCATTATACTGGATAGAATAAAAGACAAGATCAATACTGAAGTTGGGGAAAACCAAGTCGCATAAATTTGAAAAGACATTGGAACAAGAGAAGCTATCAAAAATATATATAGAAAAACAGGGATGCATGCTTTATTGATCATTTGATAGCATTTGATACAGTTAACCATTTATAAAAAAAAAATTTTGAATCTTTACAGAAATTAGATATTGATGAAAAGATAGCCCTTTGTCAAACCTGTATGACTATAGTATAACAACTCACTAACAGGTCCAGTCACAATAAAAAGAGAAGTTTGACAAGGCTGTGTACCATCCCCTTCTCTGTTCAACATATATTTTTGTTAGAGATGCTCTTGGACTAAAGGTTGGGGGTGTGAAAACTAACAACCTACGATATATATGGTGATGATACATTGATTCGGCAAAAAGTGAAAAAGACTCCAAAAACTAGTATTAGTAGTAACAGTAGTAAAAGAGGAAACTGGAAAGTGAAAAATATGGCCTCCTGAAAAATATTAAGAAGTGAATTCTTGTTATTTCAAAGAAAAAAGAAAAGCCTCGTATAAATTTTCAAATTATTGGCAAAAAAGAGTGCAACAAGTTGAAAGCTTTGTTGGGCCAACTAATAAAATGGATGGAAAAAATGAGACAGAAATAAATATAAGGATAGTATTAGTAATGGAAAGAACAAAATTTAAAAAAATAAAGCAGATCCTTACTAATTCAAATGAATCACTTGTTACAAGACTAAGACTTAGAAGCAAATGTTATGTTTGGTCGAAATTTATGTATGACTGAGTGTGAAACTTGAACTCTAGCTGCGGACGCTGAAAGAAGATCTGCTTTACAGATGTGGATTGATGGAAAAATAGCAAGACCCCTTCGGAAAGAAAAGAAAACAACAAACCTTGAAATACTAGTCTAGAAAAATCAATATATTATATATATATATATATTACGGACATGTAAGAAGGCATAGATCTGTAGTTCCTTGCACTTGCAGAAAAAGATCGTAGAGGGTATATATGGTGGAAGGCAGAAAAGGTAGAGGAAGGAGGCGGATAAGTTGGGTCTAGAATGTGGAGGATTTGACTGGAATGAAATCAACGAGTGCTGCGAGATTGCCCTTGAGCGAGAACCTGTGAAAAGATTAAGGAACCCTGACTGACAGACTGATGTTCACTAGTTTCTCATGTGCTGGAGAAAGGTGGAATAAAGGATGAACGAAGGTCCACTACCAAGCCAAAGTCAGTTCCTCGCAACCCAAAGTGCCCAATCCGAAGGTGCTAAGTCAGTGAAGTAGCCGAGCGCAGGGCCTGTAGTTTTCTCATAGATAGGCAGTTACTTGTTGGGTCGAGCTTTTGCTTTATAATGTGCTTTGGAACAAAATACATCCCAAACTAACCACAAAGCAAAGATCTGATTTGGAGGATACTGTACAGATCTATAGACTGGATTAAAAGGACGTAGATTCTGAATGCACCTCCACCTCTAAGCTAGGCTAAATTATAGTCCATGTAGTCATACGATCAAAAGAAGCTCTCTTTAGTATGTTGTTTGGTTTGTCAGTACACATACGGAAGTCTTTCCATACTTATAAATATTAAGTAGAGCTTGAATTTTGAGATACTTTTTCCACAGTGGTTTATGGTTAGATCTAGAAGTCTACCACAGGCTTTTGCTCCAGGCGTAAAATGTAATTTAACGAAAAATAGATTTATCTGCGCTTTGGAGGATTTGAACCTTTGACTTGTAGATTAGATATCTATAGATCTAGATCTAGATCTAGATCAAGATTAGATCTATGCATCAGTATCGAATTGCCTTGCCACTCAAACTTGAATACATGTACTAGATCTAGGCTTACTAGACCACTACGATCTAAGACTAAAGAGCATCGCCAAAAGATTATAAATAAACTTTTCAACACTTCAACAACTTCAGAACATTCTAATCGAGAGCTAATGTCCAGCCTAACCCTAGATCTAATCTAGGCTAGAATCTAGATTCTAGATCTAGATCTCTACAATATAATTTTTCACAGAATTCTGGAATATCTGTTCTTGTTGTGTAACCTCAGAATAATCCATTGTACAATAGAGCTCGATCTTTCTTGTTCTGCCTTCGACTCATGACTGAAAAACCCTGTCACTAAAAACTCAAGATCACTGCGTGAGTGAGTATCAACATTGTTTTCATTCCTCCATTTAAATTAGGCTAGCCTATGCCTAATAATAAACCTAGGAAGTGGGTCAAAAGTGTAAAAACTTGCGAGTGATAGGAAAGAAACAGGTCAAAAAATCTGGTATGGAACACTGACGGAGAAGAAGGATTGGGGCGGAGTATTATTAGTTGCCATCACCTTCAAAAACAAATAAATCAAAAAAAAAAAAAAAAAAAAAAATGAAGAACAAAAACCCCACCAACAAAAAAAAACAA
>RQTK01000241.1:180752-192659 GCA_003991915.1 Elysia chlorotica
AGTAGTAGTAGTAGTAGTAGTAGTAGTAGTAGTAGTAGTAGTAGTAGTAGTAGTAGTAGTAGTAGTAGTAGTAGTAGTAATAGTTGTTGTGGTAGTGGTAGTAAGCTTAGTAGGAGTAGCAATAGTTTTTGTTGTAGCAACAGCAGTTGTAGAATTTGTACTAGCAGTAATGAAAACAGTTACGGTGGAACAGTTAAAGATTACTGATATACAAGTACTCGTATGTAGCAGGAATAGAATATAGGTACATGTAATAAATGTATCACTGTACGTATCATCTTTGAGTTGTTTTTTCATAACTTTTATCTTAGTTTTTAATGACAATGTAAAAGGAACGTTTTGAATTTAACATGACAACTTTGACAGTTTTTAAAAGGCACACGCAAACGATGTCTTGCTTGTCAAAAAACTCTTTATTATAGCTTAGCCTTTTAAAACCATAAACCTTGAATTCAATGTTTGACATTTTGGGGTACATTATGAACCTGTAGCCTTTGTCAATTTAATTGTAATAACACAAATCAAAATGTTATAGATACTGTGCCCTTAAACATTTATTAGTTAATACATTGTAGCAAAACCAATTGTTGTACAGCAATATACTGCTACTGCATTGTGGAAAATAATTCAGCATTAATTTTATTTCTATAGAAAACATAACATCAGCTAAAACAGCATCACATTCTAAAAAAGTGTTTTAATTAACATACGCTTAGTAACAAAAAGCACATGGTTAGAGAAGCACAGATCAATTTGAAGCACTTCTGCCTTGATAATTCCATAAAAGGTCAATGAAAAATATGTAAGCCTAAAGGAATTTGAAAACCAATCATGGATGTTCGTTCTTCTTTTAAACAAATTGTATATATTTAGAAATTAATTTTAAAAAAAAGCTATATCAATTAAATTGTAAGCACTCTAAAGAGTCATTAGAACTGCTTAGGCTGATTAGTCTGGAAAAAAAAAATTAAACTGTAAGTATACTTCTGTCGTTTCTATATAAAAATGTAATATAGTAGATTGCTATTACTCTGAGTTCAATATGGTGACCTAACCTATTTATGGAAACCTACATTCTTATCTAAAATTCTATTGAAAGAGTCCCCGATTTCCTAATACCCTGGTGACTTTCCTAATTCTCTAATCAATTTTACTATCCGTGTTGTAAAATGAATGTTAAAGGCTGAACTTTCCTTGAGGCGCTCCCCACAGTTGCTTGCGTTTTGGTTCCAGAGAGCGGCGGAACTTTCCCGCTCTGGGATCAGGCAGGAGAAATTCCAAATCTGATGGAGGCATTGATCTACCTATTTTTCAATGGAGAGAAGTGACAACATGGTTTAAAAAATCTTGTTTTTTAAATTTTTTTTTCAATTAAAGTGTGTGAATTACAGATGATACAACTGAACTTTAAAAAAAAAGACTGGGGAACCTAAGCAATGTTATTAGGTGTTACATGATTATAAATGCTGAATAACAACTTTGACGCTGTACAAAAACATTTTTGGCTGAAATAGAAAATAGACTGAACTCCTAAGCAGTATCACTTTTCCTTGTCGGAATGTTGTATGAATGAAAACAAGTTAAAAAAAAAAAGTATAACACCAGGCATCAGTAACAAAGCCGAAGCTATGGAGTCTGATATGATCAAAGGAGCGTTACTTATTATAAGAAGTGAACGAGAAGCCATGGCAGCATTTTTCGAGCAGTTAGGGAGAGACTGTGGTGTCTGGAATTGTCAAAGCAGGGCTACTAATTACTGTCAGTAAGGGAGAAGCTACTGTGACTGACTGGATCAAATAAGTATAGTTAGCTATCAGTAGCGATTGCAAAATTGTACCGTCTGGTTAAAACATTGTTACCAGTAATGTGGTATAAGTCTTGACTGAAAAATTATGGTTATGTTCGAAACTATTACCATTTATCAGCAGTGAGGAACAAAATATGGTTATCTTCAAAACATTGATACCAAATACTCTACTGCACTGTAGTGAATTATAGGCAATGGTGAAAAATCTATGGCGTCTGGCATGAGCAAAGACGTTTTACCAGTTATAGGCAATGGTGGAACAGTTTTGGTTTCTCACCAAAACAAGTTTAAATATTAAGATTAAGAAATTGAGCCAAAATTGGACGTTTGTAGAAATAGTGTGGGATTTGGTGTACTTTCACACTGAGCCTCCTCACCATTACTTCCAGGCAATCTTTAGACTGTATTAGATTGAGAATCTCCACAACATCGAGCTCCATTGCCATGGTAACCAAGCTATCAACAATGGAGTCCATAGTCCAACCACGCCCCTCAAGCCTTTTGAGAGTTAGCACTAAATCTCCAGAACTGAGGATAAGAATGTTTAGTTAGATGATCAAAGTGGAACATGTACTACAATGTCTGGTCAGGAACAACCTATCTTGTGAATTTGGGTTAAGGTGGTTGCTTAACGTCTAACGGCAGACCTTTCAGGCTATGTTGTGGACGGACCCAAATACTAGCGTCTACAAATTTTACGTGCTGCAGCACTTAAACTGTGCGGGGATACATAGACCGTTATCTTAACCGGGCACCGATCCAACCAGTTAAGGACGAAATTGGACAAATACATTTCTGACCAATCGTGACCTTCGAACCGGGGATCTCACGCTTGGGAGACCAATGCTCTATCACTTGCTCCAGTTTGCTCGTTTAATCTTTTGTATATCATTCTTACGCCAAAACCAGAATCCCGCTGGTGGCTGATATGGGGTTGTGGCTGGACCGAATGTTCTTTATGAAATCCTCTTGTATTTATTTTCGCAGTCAGACCGAGGCTCACAAAATACAAGAGGGTTAAGAGGGTTTCATACGGAAGCCCCACCCCAGCCATCTGGCCTTACGTTTCAGAGATTATTAACTACACCGTCGCTTTAGACTTTGAAGTCGCTTTAATATGTGCGAGTAAGAAGGCTTCAGATGATTTGTAAGCTCCTGCGACCCCATGTCTCTTTTTCATCTCTAAAAATTGCTATTAATGTCTAACAGATTTTTGTCTACAAACGTAAAAAAACCCAACAACAAACAAAAAGAGTAATGAGCTGAACTTCCGCTGTTCTAAATCCTTTATAAGAAGTATAATAATGTCTCCTTAGTCAGAAGTATTTCAAGATTCTATATCATTTAGGAATCTGATACTTACAAGAGCTATGTAACTTACTTGAAAATCATAAGCTGTAGTTTATGATGTTTCAGTTAGATCATCAAGTTATTGCGTCCGCAGACGAGAGATTAAATAAACCTAAACGATGCGACAAATGTTAGGCTGTAAAAGAAAGCATTAAACACACAAACGGCAAAAATAATTCTACTTATGGACACTATGGCGATTTTGCTAGTTGAATATGATTTTTGTTTTTCGACAAACTGGAATGAATTTTTTACAACATATAATTCTCTAGGTGTTCACCAAATATTCAAACTCTGTCAATGTGCAGATTGTCTAATCATGCACACCGCGGAGATAAACTCTAACATATCATTTGCTAAGATTTTCAAAACGATTTATAAGAAAGGGTAGAGGATCCAAATGCTGGCTCACCTTTCAGCGTTAACAAGCGAGCTCGTGTGAAGATTCGCCTGCTCCAAAATTTCTCTGACGCCAGTGCAAATAGTCCATGCCAGGGACGCCTTTTGACTCTCTACCGGCCATGACAGCATTTCCTTCAGGGGAACCCCGCTAGTTGGCAGCGACTGGCTCTACCAGGTTGTTCAAAACAGAGATATATATTTTTTACAAAGAGTTTCCAGTGTATGTCCGATTTTTCTAATTGTAAATTGCACTAAAAATTTTCTTGGGCATGTCATTTTTCAATTAAGCTTAAGGGATACATAAAGAATAATCTTATTTCTATGTAAGTTTAAAGCGACAACACAGCTAAAGCAATTGAAAAAAGCAAGGACTGTGAACTGTTTAAAGATTTAAATTTCAATCATTTTGTTGTCCAATGAAACAATTATGAGACTTATAAAACCAATTTTAAAGGCGAGGTAAAACTAATTTTTTTTACTGAATATCCCATTTTCTTTAGATTCTTCGGTTCTGACTATATTTTTCGCCAAAGTTTAAATGTTTTTTAAATATCCTCCGTTTCTGAAATCTTAAAACATATTTTTTCATGTCGAAGTAAATTTGATACAAGTTTACCTCGGAAAATATAGAGCCAATACAATCAAGCGACGCATCTTTGTCAAGCATTCGCCTCTTGGGTTGAGGAGGACACTCGCCTTCATCACCGCCAGTGATGCTATCCAGATATCTTCTGATGGAACATCCAAAACCACCCAGCTCATGTTCCATGGACTCCCTGGACCGCTTCAAGTCTCGACGTGGTGATGCATGGGGCGTGATGGTCTTTTCCGAGTCCAACAGAGTACTGCCGTCTTCTCCGGGCTCAGAGCTTGCTTCTGCATTGTGATGTTTCATGTCAGGTGGACTCGCCATTTCGAGTCTTTCCTTCTCCGCAGAACAATCCTCTTCAGACGCCATGCGTTTTCCTTCGTCGAGAGACGCTGGGATCCCTGCGCACAATGAGTTGACGGGACAGGAAACACACCCTGCGTGGTCGCTTGGTGAGCTATTGTTGGGGATACTCAAGGTTTCCTCTGCTGCAGGCAAAGCTGTCGTAGTGGTTATTGTATTTTCAACATCCGAATCTGCACTAGGTTTATTATCCAGATCTGCATCGTGCGATGAGCAAGAGGCGGTTGTGATAAACCCTTTCGCTTGTGCACTGTTAAACAGGGAGGAGTCATTAGAAACAGAGTCGATATGGTTAGGATTTGCACAATCCGGCATTAAAAAACTTGTCTCCGCAGTAATATGTTCTCTTGATCCAACAATGTCAAAAGATTCTGAATGACGACTGGGTACATAATGATCAATCATGGTTTCCTGTTCCGTAAGCGTTGGGTTTGCTAAACTGCAACCAATGGGGGTCAACTTTGTAATCGGCGTATCGCCGGCGTGCCGAGAACTAATCAAAGAGCAATGTGTTTTGTCACACGAATCCTCAACAAAGACTGGCACCTTTTCACGATCGTCATGAGGAGAACCCCAGTGAGGGATGCCTGTCTCCAGTTCTGATGGAACACAGGTTTCAGATGCTGAGCCCAAAACGGATCCATCCAATGAAACATGGCACGAATCTTCTTCCACGTTAGACTTGACTAGGCTGTGCCCTGAAACGTTAACATGTTTTGTTACGGAGTGTCCTATGTTACTTCTGTTATTGACAGAACCTGCAGTGAGTTTGGACGGTTTTATTAGTGGCGTCCTTAACCTCTCCACATTGAAACAATCGAAGCTAGAAAGATTAGATTTGCTTTGTTTAGAAAATAAGTTTTGTATTTTTCTTTCCCAAGGTGCGATAGGGTTGTCGACAGCGTTCTGCTCAGAAATAGGCTGTCTCGTTATATCCTCTTTCCAATTCACACCACTATTAGACTTGGTACCATCCCCCAAAAACTTGAAGAAGTTCAGGCTGCTTTTCGGCAGTACGGGTGTGAAACGATCCACATTTTGAACAGAGTTTTCCGTCTTCATATCGTCATTCATGTTGGCACTACCACTACCACCGTCACGACGTTTTGCTTTCAGTTTCTCGCGAAAGAATGCCTGCCTCTCTTCCTTCCTCTGCGCAGGTGCCACGTAAAGATGTCGCTTGTTGACGTCATCAACATTTCTGCGCATGTCTCTGGTTGCTCTGGCGGCGTCCTCAGCTCTTAGGAAACAGACAAAACCGAAACCTCTGGACCGCTCGCCTTCCATCATAACCTGAAGAAAGGGGAGGGGGCGGTAATTTAAGGTTTTAGATAACAATTAAAATATAACCTCATTAGGATCATATCTCATAACTAGACAAGGGGCATAGTTATCTTTGAAACTGTATTCAAATAATTATCGTGGGATGCTTTGCCTTTCCTTTTATTTTATTAAGATAATTAAAGAAAAAATAAAGGAAGAAGGAAATGGAAACTATTCTTTACATCTTTGGACTTAATGGAATAGACTGTGACAACATTGCTTGACTTCTTTTACTATCAACG
Organism: Elysia chlorotica; assembly: GCA_003991915.1. Classification (NCBI taxonomy): domain Eukaryota; kingdom Metazoa; phylum Mollusca; class Gastropoda; family Plakobranchidae; genus Elysia; species Elysia chlorotica. The sequence goes on from RQTK01000241.1 coordinate 186,829, forward strand.
ATGGACTACAAATAAGGTCTACACGATAACATGATCTTAAGATTAAGGCACATATAATTTACCTTTGTAAAACCAAGAAATCTTTATAAACAGTTTCCGTGCTCAATATGTTATATCACTAAAGCAAAACACTAAACCCTTTAAAACCTTAGCCTCAAGGCACTCATCGCCAAAATATTGTTTTCTGGCCTCCGCTTTTCTCTGACTGTTGGGCTTCTTACCTTCGCGCGGGGGGCGACCTTGCGCAAGTGGTAGAGTGTTGGTCTTCAATCGGGAAGTACCTGGTTTGAATTCCCCGATCAGCCAAACATTATTTTGTTCTATTTCGTCCCCTATTGGTTAGATCGTTACAGTATATTGTGATCGGCTGCTAAAGAAGTTATGGTATCCCCAACCTGTCTTTGTGTGGCAGCACGTAAAATTGTCAAACGCTAGTCTTGAAATACGTCAACGATATAGCCTATATACTGCTGACTTTGGACGCTAAACAACCAACTCAACTCAAGTCAGATCAACTCTTACCTTTGCACTGATGACCTCCCCGAATTTGGAAAACATGTCCTTCAAGCCAGCGTCATCAACATCTTCGCTGAGATGCTTTACATACAGGTTGATGCCTTGGGGTGCCACACCGCTCGTCTGAGTCGCGTCTTGGCCTTCTTCATTACACACCAAGAGCTGGACATCTTTACACGTTCCATATAAGGAAGAGCTTTGATACCCCTGAAGTATTTCTGCGTGTTTAAAAGGAGCTTGACCTAAAGACTGCATCTGGGGCGTAAAATGCACAACCTCTTCTCTTGAAGAGGCTATGCCTCCTTGAAATTGGGATGCTTGTCTTTTTTCATTGCATTCGGGATAGAAAGGTTTGGTGGAATCCGTTGGGTGTCCGAGCTCGCAGAATGTTGGACAAGATTGTTTAACTTCTCGATGTAATTGGCTCTGCTGGCAAAACGCGGGGTCAGCAAGTCCATTAAGTTGACATGGCTGTTTTATCTCCATGGCCCGTGGAAGAAAAGTCTGAAAGGTGGCAGGCGATCTGGCGCCTTCTTGGGGTGGACAAGCCTGAGCCTCGGGTGACTGTGAATGGTCTGAAGATGAGAGGATACCATGGCATATATGGCTCGTGGCCTGTGCTTCGTGCATGATGAGGTTAATGTTTTCTGGCGCAATAGTAGGAGTAATTACAAGGCTATCTGCATCTTTCGTTGATTGGTATGGATCTTGTTCTTGCATCTCGGAATCAACTGTACCGTATCCTTGATAAAAATGTTGCTTTTCTTTTTGCTGCTGCTGAAAATACAGTTCTTGTTGTTGTTGGCAACAAAAGTTGTGAAACACCTGATGCATATTTTGTTCGCAGATTGCATTATGCTGCCTCTGATATTGGTAACTATTATACGAAACTTCAGCGGCTGTTTCTTTAGACCATTCTTTACCCAGTTGACTTTCTGGTAAATCATCGGGCTGTTCTAGCTCTAAAAGTTTATCTTGAAAATGTGCCACGTGATTTTGGTGAGAATTGCTTTGGTGTTTGTCTAGGGAGTTTATAGGTAAGTGCTTCCGAAAAGAAGAATTTTGTTCACAACCAGCCAGACTCTGTGAACCTACTTGCAGACTCAGAGTCTCTCTGTCGGTCGGCGCTTTATCTATTGCCCAGGATTGGCCATTGTTTTGTTTCCCAGACTCGTGCTCGTTTTCGAGAAGTTGTGTGCAGTTGTATTCTTTTAAAGGTGACCGATGATTTTTCTGTTCAAAAGATGGCTTCCCCTGAAAAGGCTGCACGCTTAGAGCTCGACGTCGTTTTCGATTGATTTGTTGGCGATCTTCTGATCTGAGCTGCCTCTGAGGAAGATGGCATGAGGGGATGCGGTTGGGCCTTGCAGTATTTATTTGAGGCAACAGAGAGACGCTGGCTTGTAATTTATCGTCATAAGTAGCGTTGGGAGTAACAAGGCTGGGATTTTGTTGGTTTTCTTTAGCTATGATAGTATTCAAACATCGTGAGTCAATGTTTTGTTGAGTCCGCCTTTGATGAGGAGGTCGGTACTTTAAGTTGCCAACATATTGTTGTTGCTGCTGCTGCTGCTGCTGTGGCTTTGGTTGCTGTATTTGAGGAAGTCGAAAGAACCCTCTCACGTCCTTGCAGGGAGCGGGAGGTGATGCAATGTGGGGCAGGCAGAAATGGAAATCAGGCCGTGACCAGACTTTGCCCTCCTTGATAGGAGCGTCTTCAGAGATCGTAGAAACAGAGCCCACAGGAATAGAGTCAAGGTTTCCTGTCCCAACCCCATTTATACAAGGACTACCACCCACATGCCTCCGGTTCAAAACTGACCTTTGATAAAAAGTACGACAGCCTTGATCCATAGAAAGCAATGAACTCCTTGCGCTTTGGCCCATCTGCTCCGTTTTCAAAATTTCGTAACTCGAGTTATTTGAGATTTTTTTGTTGGGAGATAAAGACTGGTTTTGGTCGCACACTGAAAACCTTTCTACAAACGATTCGGCCTGCTTTGTATGCGGGCCTCCTTTCCAAGATCTATCTTCTTTCACAGGTGGTGTCTCGGATAGTGTGCGTCGCTTCCTCTTTGGTGAGCCGGCATCTGGGTAGATAACTTCTCGCTGAGTTTTACGCGTTTCACTTTTATGTTTTGTGGATGTGAAAATATGCTGCAAGTGTTGGGGTTTGTGATCGTGTTGTTGGAAACTCTTGAAAATAGATTGCTGTGGTTGCTGCTGAAGTTGTTGCTTTTGCTGCAAAAGCTGCTGCGGCTGTTCATGCTGCATAAGATGCTGTTGATGTTGCTGTTGCTGCTGTTGCTGATTTCGCGAGGCTCTTTTAATGGCTGGTCCTGCAAACAATACTCTGCCGTCTAATTCTTTACCATTTAACATTGATATCGCCTGAAACAAAAAAAAATCATTATAGTTGTTAACATAATACAAACTAAACTATATCTTATATTTATATTATGACGTAAAATATCGTCGTCATCATCATCATCACCATCATTATCATCATCATCATCATCATCATCATCATCATCATCATCATCATCATCATCATCATCATCATCATCATCATCATCATCATCATCATCATCATCATCATCATCATCATCATTATCGTCATCGTCCACTTACTTATATTCTCGCAAGAGAGATAACCTTTTGAATTAAAATTATAGTAGCACAAACTGAAATTAGAGAGTAGCAGATACAACAATAAAGAAAACAAGACTAACAACAACAACAACAACAACAACAACAACAACAACAACAAGAACAACAACAACAACAACAACAACAACAACAACAACAACAACAACAACAAAATAAAAACAAGAACAACAACAACATACAAAACAATAAGATCAACAACAGCAACAATAACATTACCACCAATAACAGCCACTTCCAACCTTTTTTGCTTGCTCAGCCTGCTTGAATGTGACAAATGCAAACCCTTTCGATATTCCATCAGCTTCTCGGATGACCTTGAAAACAAGAGTGAAGTGATAAAAAAGCCACCAATTTACCAATCTTGATTTCAAGATGTGCAGTAATTTTTTTTGGACGTCTCACACAAAGTGGTAACACTAAGTTATTTCCTTAGAGCATGGCAAGGCTATTAAATAAGGGAAGAGGGTTGATTGTATCTGCAGGATGAACAAACACGCTACCGTTTTAAAAATAAATTAATTAGGTAACGTGTAGAATGAAGCTTTGTTTTAGATTTAGAACCCACAAAGACATATTGCTTTTAAAAGACATTGATAGGAATAAAGTATTTTTTAAACCTTGGGTGACTCTTGAAATCATTAAATTATCAAAGATAAATAGCATTGCAATATTGTGTTCTTTGAAAAAAAAAAGAACTGACAATATAAGCTTACAACTTGTTATGACCCACACGAAAAGCTATCATACATATCCTTATTTTTTTTCACTGACCTTGACATTGGAGACATCGCCATAAGGAGAGCACGTGATCTTGAGAAACACCGAGTCGACGGTTGGACTCAAGTTCTTTATGTACACCGTTCTGAGGCTGCTGGAGCTACTGCAGTGGGCGGGGCGAGAGGGAGGGGGAGGGGCTGCGGGAGGAGGGGGCGGGGTTATAGTCGATGGGAAGGAGCTTGATTCGGTGGTAGGCGGGGTCCCCATTGTACTGACGCAAGGAAGGATCTGGATCCGGAGAATCGGGTTGGTACATGTAAAAAGTTTACTCTGTCTGAAAAGAAAGAAGTTTGTGAGTTTTAATGTAAGTATCTGTGGAATAAAAAGGAATAAAAAGTTTAAGAACTATTTAACATTTGGGTCGACTCAAAGTGCACATTACTAGTTATTGCTATACATCATTATGCTCTTACAGGTGTGGCCAGGTACCGCTTTTTTCTCATTAAGGAAACAAAGAATGCAAAGCTGAAGCTGAACTGAAAGTATGCTGAAAACACTTAGCCGCGTTTCGAATAGTGCTTATTTTATCCTAATGAAGAAGCGAGCTACAAAAGAAAACGATGCTTGAAGCTATGACAAAGAGGAATTATAATTATAACTAAGGTGTCACACAAGAGCGGTAATTCCTCCATCATCACAAGGAGGAATCGTCTCAAGATCGCGAGATCTAACCACACCCCTGGGGCTGTTTAGGCTGCGATTGGCCTTTACAGTCATGGCATGTACAATCCCGTAGACCTGAAGGAGTTCTTCCAAGACTTTGCGCTGTTTGTTTAAAATCACCTTCTGTGTTTTTTTTTTCTTCTACTAAATATTATGACGAAAAGGTAAAAGAGTGTGAATGGTCCAAGCTCGCTGATTTCACCGATTTTTGCTTTGCAAAAATTCTCAACCTTTCGTCTCATTTCGACTAAAATCTTCTGGTCTGCTTTAGTTTCAACGGGCTTTAATGGATTTCGACGTGGTTTGTTGGAAACAAGTACATGGCTTCGATTCGACAGGCTGTACGTGTTTGACGGGTTCATACCGGTTAGGATCCCTCTCGGGGTGTGGAATTCCACCTTGGTGGCCCATCACATGATGGTTAGGTCATGCACCAACGGAAAGGCACGAGCCTGGTGTAAATGCATGTAAATTCGTCACAGATATCTTATTCCTCGGAGCCTCCCTGCCGACTTTTTTAGATACAGCAAGGCATAGCTGGCAGCTTTCGATTATGGCATTATCAGGCAGATCCCTTGTCAGGACACATAATTTGCTCATTGAAATATTCTTGCATCTTTCTCGATAACAAACGCTTATTTCGTGTTAGACTGAAATATAAGCGATACATAATGCAAATCGGCTTACAGAAGTAAAATAGCAGATCGATCAGCTGCTTTGTGTCCTGGCATTTATATCGCTTACTGCTTGTAATGACTTATAAGCGCAGGCGTCTTTTTTTCGGTATGGGCTGTGTACCATGCAAGATACAAATCAATGTTCAAAATGCAATGAACATTTGTTGCATATTGCAAATCATAAGCTACTTGCATCTTGCGAGAATTTAAAAAAAAGAAGCGCAAAACAGCTTTAAGCTGATATTTCAGAATAGACTTCCTCACCTACCGGGTACAGCCGCCTTTCAGGGAGACCCCTGCAACCCCCGTGGGACACTTTCAGTCGGCATACCGGCTTGTCTTTCAGTCCCCATCACTACACGTCTTGAACAAAGGAAAACTGGTATAGAGGGAATATAATATTGATAACAACAAAAACTACAATAACGAAAAAGAAAATAATAATGATAATAATAATAGTAATAGCAATAATAATAATAATAATAATAATAATAATAATAATAATAATAATAATAACAATAATGATAG
>RQTK01000241.1:193451-213995 GCA_003991915.1 Elysia chlorotica
AGACTAGAATGTACCGGTAATATGCTCAGTGCTTATTTTTTTCCAATAGCAGCGTAAATAAATAGCACAGAGAAGCAACGGAAAAAAGGTACAAATTGTGATAATATTATGGACATTACTAACCTTATAGATCACTAAAAGTTGTCGCATATTACTACTTAGTCTAGACTTAAGATCTAGATCTAAGTATACATTTTCAAAGTCTAGATTGTTCAGGTATATTATTAGATTAGTTAAAACTTAGGCATCACCACAATGTGTTTGTTTGTTTTGAATCTGATTTCTAAAATAAGGAATATAGATCTAGTTTCTAGTTAAAAGTTGTATTGAGATCTAGATCTAGATAAGGAATATTTCCCCGGTACACTTAAATTTTAAACCTAACTTTAAAAGTTGATTTTATGTTAGTAGCCTATCGATTCCTGAAGTATTATTCTCAGATTGACACGACTTGTATAAATGGCTGGAGGCGGCGGGTCTATTTTATTTTTACTCTAGAAACGAAATCTTCCTTTACTACTATGACTATTTTCCTGATATGACTAGATTCTAAGGGTCTACTTAATGAAATAAAAACAATCTAAAGACCTTTGACTTTGTTCCCCTAAGCTATGTTTTGTTTCCCCACCCCTCCATAATGCCTGCACGGCTTTTCAACATCGAACATTATTTTATATCCTAGTAATCAAGTGCAAAAGGTTTTTCCATTTCTAAAATCGGAGATGCGAAAAAAATATATTGACATTATTTTGAAGGACAGTAAAAAGAACGTACTTTTCATTGCCAAAATATTGTTTTACCTGTCCACAAAATAATGTGGCATTGGAGTTTATTCGAGTTAATGAACGCTGAAGGCAAAGTCGAAGGGAAGCGTGGTAGAGGAAGGAAGAGGCAGTCGTGGCTTGCCAACATACAGGAGACATCCCAGATACGACTGAGTGTAGCCTGTGAAGCAGCCTTGGGCCGTGAAAGATGGCGCCGAATGACAGCCCACCTCGGAGACGGGACGGCACAGCGATGATGATGATGAACGCCGAATGTCTTAAATCTAAATCGAGATTCGCGGTGAAACGGACCTATTAAGGGCAATGCATATGGAATATATGTACTACTGTTTTGTTCGTTTTTTTCCGTTCTAAGCCACAACATTAAAGGACGTAGTTAAATTTCCAAGCTATGAATATATATATTAAAAACTTCTCTCTGGCTAAAATCATCTATCTCCCTGATAACATTCACTTTTTTCCAGATCCCATTTAGCGGGTTCAGTTTCCGAATGAAGACTTTGGGAAAAAAAAAAAGTCACAACACAAAGTAAAAAGAAAAACAAAAATCCACGAAACTCTTTTGTAACTATAATGCACGTTCCTTAGCACATAATATACACAAAAGCAAGCAAACACACATACGCACACACACACACACACACACGTGCGCGAGCCCATTTGAAAACAATGATAAAAAAACAAAGTGTCTTCAATGTACACGATTTATTATCAAGACTGTTTTTTCTTCTAGTCCAGCATATAAAACTTTCATTATTTAGGGGTGGACAAAATCATACGAATTTAAGATGAAATAACATGATAATTATTTTTCAATGCAGTGTACATAGAGATTTGATGATCACAGTGGTTGGCAATAAGATTGGCTGACAATCAATCAAGCATGCTCATCGTCTTCTACACTCGATCGACTGTCAACTGAAGTTGTTAGGATCTAAACAGGATACACTGAATCGGTGGACTCTTTTCATGACACCTGTCTCAAGTTGAACAATAATAATTATTATGTGCTTTTATACCACCGCTCATTCTCTCTTCTTTTTTCTGTCTCTATGTCGCTGTCCTCTCCTCTCTCTCTCTCTCTCTCTCTCTCTCTCTCTCTCTCGGTATCCCCGTCTCTCAGTCTCTCTCGACCTCCCAATATCTCTCTATTTATTTCTCTCTCTTGTTTCCTTTTTCTCTTTTTCCCTCTTTCTATCCTGTCAGTAAAATTAATTAAAACTTTTTGATTTATAATTTCTATACATTTACAATATTATGAAAAAGCACGTCTGAGGATTAACATAATGAACAAAAGTTACTGGGAATAATTATACTTATATTGGCATGGCAATGACAAAGACTTTATGACTATTTTGAAAGCCTGGTAGTCACAGACAGCGTCCGTGGTAGCTATAGCCTATCTTAGTGAGACAGCACTAGACATATTCCCTGAGACTCGTCCACAAAATAGTGAAATTGCTGATATTGGACGTTGGTAGATGCACCAACAAAGCATTCGGGGAGTCTCTGGTTCGAATACCGATCAGGTCGCCTTGTAACCTGTAAAAGGTTGGGTCTAAGTCAGTATAATCATTGTGACCGCCTGATATAGAAATTCTGGTACATGTATTCCCAATCTTTCTTTGATATTTGTCAGACATTAGTCCTGGCATCTTTACACGAGACTTCATGTTACCGACAAGAGGCATTTGGAAACCAATAAAGCAAACCAAACTAGAGTAGCGATACAATAATGACATACACCCTGGTTTTGCAGTGTACAGCGGTTTAATGACATACCAACTAGCGTGCGGCAAGAGTTTGATTTTTGTAGATGGTAAAAAGGAGAATATTTTACACAACTGCCCTATTTATCAGATTAGGACGTTTGACCAAGAACACTGGCATAGGCATTCATGTCTGTCCGACTTAGTTTAAGTCTATGTTTTTACAAAATAGTGCTTATCGAGTCGAGGAAAAAAAACATTCCAACATTCCTTATTGGTAAAGATTTTTGTCCTTTTGAGACAGTTTCGGATGCTTTTAAAAACAAATTAGCAGGTTTATAACTAAAAGCAGCCTGAGTGTTACAGGGACATAGAATCCTATTGTCACATCAATCTTCGGTTAAAGGGTATCAACAATCTATACGAGTAATAAATAGGCGTCCCGCCGACTCGGACTTGCATCCGTGTGACTATAACAATAAATTATTTGTGGCAAATAATAGTTACACTGTCATCAAATAAGGGGGGGGGGAGGGAGGCACAGTGTCATAAAAAAGAGGCACACTGTCATCAAATAGAGTCACCCCTGTCATGATATAGAGCCCCTTTGTCATAAACTAGAGCCACAATGTCATTGTTAGCATATAAAAACACGGTTGCTGATGTATACAAACTTCCACACAGTTTTAAATATGAAAGGCCATAATTCATGCGTCCAGTAGTAGTTATGAACCCAAATTGTTTTTGGAGAAGTATTCAATCAAGAGACACAGAGAATCCTGTCCATTTGGTTATAAAAGAAGTCTCAACTCTAAACATCCAACTCTATCTCATCTGCTAGTTCATCCGGAGGTCTCAACTCGACGCGAAAGTTGTTCTCCCGACCGGAAGCTTCCAACTTTTTGCTGTAGATACCGAACGCAGCCCCAAGAGATAGAGCCATCTTGCGACCATTGTGGGCGGAGTCACACAGGAAGGCGTGGCAAACGGCGGTGCGCGTACGTGATTGGCTGGACATATTTTGGACCACAATGCAGGTAAACACGCGCCAGAATTTGATGTCCTGGACTCCATAGGAGATAAAGTCAATTGGCATCATCCCGAGAGGCGCCGAGTCTTTGATCTTGTTCCTTTTGTGCTCTCGCAAATCGATGCCCTTAGGAGACATAACAACATAGAGCAGTGGGAGTTGTATCTGAGGAGATAGAAGAAAAAATGAGATTTATGCTGTTAAAAGGAGATAAATTATTAAGAAATTGGTAGGATCGAATGAGACATAAAACTGGGAACATCAAATCACGTAGTTATAATTGTCTTAAAGCTTGGTGTGATGGAAGATGTTTTATCAAAGACAATCATTGTGATGATGATGCTGGTGATGATGATGATGATGATGATGATGATGATGATGGTGGTGATGATGATGATGATGATGATGATGATGATGATGATGATGATGATGATGATGATGATGATGATGATGATGATGATGATGATGATGATGATGATGATGATGATGATGATGATGATGATGATGATGATGATGATGATGATGATAATGATTATGAGTTATGCAGTTCATGAAATCAGAAAAAAATGATCTACTGTAACAGATTTGCTGGTGAGGTGGTAATCTGTTAGGCTCTGTTTGTCTAGGGGTATTAAAAATATTCACAGCCAATCACACGACTCGTCCAAAGAAAATAAATCCGAAGTCCGCAAGTAACAATTACAAACAGTTTAATCCAACAAAAAAGGTTATAATTTACAATGTTTGTAGGACGGCTCAATAGTACAATTACTGGAGTTTCAATGTAGACTCTGGAAAACAATGTTGACTCTTGAAATGTTGACTCTTGAAATGTTGACTCTTAAAATGTTGACTCCTAATAAATCTAATTAAGATTCTTATTTATAAAAAATTTCGTCGAATCATCCAGAACAAGAATTACGTAAATCATAAGAGAATATTCTCGGTACAACTCATTAGCAATAAACAACCAATCAGAACAAAGGTAAACAAGAGGTGACGAAGTGATTACTATTCTAGAACTAGCCGGAGGTTTCGAGAAGGGCTGTGTTCAGTAAGCAAAACTCACAATCAAATTCTTAGGCTTGAAATACAATCGTTATGCAAACAAACAAGAAAAAGTACAAACATCAAGTCAATCCGCTACCCAAAAGTTACGCACCCAAAAAGGGTGAGGAAATGAATAGATCAACTTATAGTACAATGCGTTACACATCCCCCCACTTAAAATAATCAAACAAAACAGATTGCTTGCAACAACTTTTGAAAGAATATACAATGCTTTGGATGTGAGAATAAATTTTTAGGAAAAATTATTTTAAGTGGGGGGATGTGTAACGCATTGTACTATAAGTTGATCTATTCATTTCCTCACCCTTTTTAGGTGCGTAACCTTTTGGGTAGCGGATTGACTAGATGTATGTACATTATCTTGTTTGTTTGCATAACGATTGTATTTCAAGCCTAAGAATTTGATTGTGAGTTTTGCTTACTGAACACAGCCCTTCTCGAAACCTCCGGCTAGTTCTAGAATAGTAATCACCTCGTCACCTCTTGTTTACCTTTGTTCTGATTGGTTGTTAATTGCTAAAGAGATGTACCGAGAATATTCTCTTATGATTTACGTAATTCTTGTTCTGGATGATTCGACGAAATTGTGTATAAATAAGAATCTTAATTAGATTTAGAGAAGAGTCAACATTTAAAGAGTCAACATTTAAAGAGTCAACATTTAAAGAGTCGAGAGTCAACATTGTTTTCCAGAGTCTACATTGAAACTCCAGTAATTGTACTATTGAGCCGTCCTACAAACATTGTAAAGTATAACCCTTTTGTTGGATTAAACAGTTGAAATTGTTACTTGCGGACTTCGGATTTATTTTCTAAGGACGAGTCGTGTGATTGGCTGTGAATATTTTTAATACCCCTAGACAAACAGAGCCTAACAGATTACCACCTCACCAGCAAATCTGTTACAGGTGCATAATCAAGAGAGATGGTTAGATAAGGCATAGTTCTGTTGGGTTCAGAGACGTCCATACGGATACATATACATCAGCTTAGATTCGAATCCCAGAGCCCTTGCTTGCGAATTCAGAGTACTATCCATCTCAGGCACATGCGCTACCAAGTGGCGTCAACCAGGAGTGCGTGTGATCCGCTGTATCACGTGATCACTATTCGATGCACGGGATATGAAAGGCTAGGAGTAGAACTGGATGAAGACTGGCCCCAAGAATTTAGAAAACACGCGATGTATCGATTTCTCATACGAGAAGAGGTAAACAAGGTTTGTACGCTTCCATCTGGCCTTCATTTGAACTCGACTAATTTTCTCATCAAACTCTGGAGATCACGTTGTACAGCTGATCGTTCGCACAACTGCCTGACGCCGTGTGCTGCGTTTATCGACTTGGACAAATTAGCATTGACGGTCTCCTCAATGTCCTATGATTGGATAGCCACTGAAACAACACAGCCTGATCGAACCCTTCTATTTCTACATGAAGTCAACAGTGCAATTCAACGGTAGCTGCTTCGACCTCTTTGACATACAATCCATCGTGTCATGCTTCCAATAACTATGCAATTTGTATAGCAACGGAATAAGTATAAACTGAACCAGTCTTTATAATCTGACCAGCCTCAGAGCCAAACTAAGTTCGAGAAGACCTCACCAGAGAGATGCTGTTTGCTAATGGCACAATCCTGTCCTGGTTATAAACGAAGTCTCAACTCTAAACATCCAACTCTATTTCATCTGCTAGTTCATCCGGAGGTCTCAACTCGACGCGAAAGTTGTTCTCCCGACCGGAAGCTTCCAACTTTTTGCTGTAGATACCGAACGCAGCCCCAAGAGATAGAGCCATCTTGCGACCATTGTGGGCGGAGTCACACAGGAAGGCGTGGCAAACGGCGGTGCGCGTACGTGATTGGCTGGACATATTTTGGACCACAATGCAGGTAAAGACGCGCCAGAATTTGATGTCCTGGACTCCGTAGGAGATAAAGTCAATTGGCATCATCCCGAGAGGCGCTGAGTCTTTGATCTTGTTCCTCTTGTGCTCTCGCAAATCGATGCCCTTAGGAGACATAACAACATAGAGCAGTGGGAGCTGTATCTGAGGAGATAGAAGAAAAAACGAGATTTTTGCTGTTAAAAGGAGATATTAAGGAATTGGTATGAGAAATAAAACAGGGAGCCTCAACTGTAATTGTCTTGAGCTTAAGCTTGGTGTGATCGAAGATGCTTTATCAAAGACAATCATTGTGATGATAATGGTGATGATCATAATGACAATAATTAAAACCATAACATTTGCTGATTAGGTTATGAATGTGATAATGGACAATTATTGTATAGATAAGGGGCTCAGGAAGCAAAAACTCGTAAACATTTGTTTAACAATATTGGTGACAGACAAAACTAGGATGAAGTGTCACATTGGAATATTATGATCTCTATTGTTCTGTTGCACATTTAAAAGATATTATGTCCCTTAGATATATTGTTCACGAAACGCTAAATCTATTGTTTTTTTATGATTTGTGCACATAACACATGGACCAAAACGTTTTACGGAAGAAATACGTTGGAACATTTGAAATAAGATGTATATAATAAAATTATTTCAAAGTTTTCCAGTTAAAACAGTTGCTTTAAAACATGCATGGCAATGCATTGAGATTTACTTATTATGACTTCCTTAATAATTTTTTGTTTGAAATTAAAGTTCAGATCACCCTAACCATTTTATATATTATAACAAATATTCGTTGCTTTTTTTTTTAAAGCAAAAGATATGGGATCCATGTGCGGTGGCATTGGGGGTAAGCGTCGGCATCTGTGCGCAGAAGGTTTGGCGCTCAAATCCAGCTCGAGCCAAATAACTCTCCACTGGTTGTATCGGTGTCACATCAATGTGACTGACCAAATCCACGGTATTCACTCGTGAAATGGATTTTTTAAGGGGGGGGGGGGGGGTGCGTCTTCGTATAGGATGCTCTTTGCAATTTGAGAACGTAGAAGAGGATAAACTCTCTTTCTCTATGGGAAAATACAGCTTCGAGTGAGAAAAGTTTGTCGAGGATCAATACTGTGGACGTGAGAAATTAAAACTGAAAATATTGCTTTGTATAAGATTTGAGAGATAACCAGAGTGAATCAGGCAAAAGTCGGATCTTGAATTTTTTATATAGCTATTTAGAGTTTTTTAAGGAGCGTAAAATGCAATTCATAAGGTTGAAAAAATATACACAACGCTATCCTTTTAGCACCAGATAAAATCCTTTTTCTTTGAAAATTAAAAACACAAAGTAGTTTTTCTATGTATATAGGGCTCTATATCAAACGATATATTTGCGAGTTGTGCCTGACTCTCCCCAGTTTCCTGTAATTTCTTACCTCAATACCCTGGTCAAGTTTATCCTTGACAGCCTTGACCATTTGGTCCACTGGTTTCCTCACATGCTGCAGGCCGCATATGCCTGACACCGGGCGGTGACCTAGATATTTGGCCACGAACACCTGGGGTAGCCGATCTATCACAACTGCCGAGAATTCGGACCTGAATGGAAAACCTTGGAATTAGTTCAATGTCGCTTCATCCCGCTCAACGGACAATACATATTTTCACCATATATTCACAATACACATAATTTTTGCACATAAATGCATTTATAATGTTGGGGTTATGAGAGTCGGACATGCTCGCTAGTCTCATAAAATCCTAACAATCTTTCGTTGAAATGAAAGGAGAAGAGGGAGAAAAATGAACAGGAGGATGGTTGGTGGGTTGGCTGGGTTGGTTTAACGTCCAACAGCAGCACTGTATAGGCTATATTGTGGACGGGCCCCAAGACGGACGTCAGACAATTTTATGTGCTGCCACACACGAGATAGGGCGGGGATACCATGACTCCTGTCTCAGCCGGTCACATTATACTGACACCGACCCAACCAGTAGGGAACGCAACAGCCAGGATTCGAACTCGGGACCTTTTGCGTCGGAAGCCGATGGGCTACCGAGCCCAAACAAGAAAAGAAGAAGAAGAAGAAGAAGGAGAAGAAAAGAAAGGAAGAAGAAGAAGAAGAAGAAGAAGAAGAAGAAGAAGAAGAAGAAGAAGAAGAAGAAGAAGAAGAAGAAGAAGAAGAAGAAGAAGAAGAAAATAAGAAGAGGAAGAAAAACCCAGGAAAAAGAAGAAAAAGAAAGGATGAAGGAGAGGAAAAGGAGGAAGAGGAGAACGAAGAGTAGAAGAAAGTCGTTCCGTTTCTAAACTAGTATTGACATAGCAGTATGAGCCCATTGTTCAGTTGTGGTCGTCCGGAAAGTGCACGCTATCAACCTAAGTCCTATACATAAATTTGGAATTTTCTTTACTCACTTGTAGGTTTCCGACTTCTTGGCACTCTTATCAAACTTTGTGAGGCGCCTCAACAGCTTCAGAGGGTTTTTAGTGGAGGATGATGTGGTCTTGCTATTGCTAGAAGCACTTCCAGTTTCAGACGTTGCGCCGGAAACAGTGCTCCCTCTCCGCTTCTCTTGCGCAGACTCATCTTTTTGGGATTTCCGCTTCTCGTCACTGGAGCGAAGATGTCCATTTTTACCGTTTGAGTATTCTTTTCCTTTCGAAGCTGAAGAAGATGATGAGGGAGACGGAGATGGAGACTTTTCGGTACCGCGAGGAGAAGATTTCCTCGACGTCGATAATTTTGAGGATAAAGCCTCGTCTTTGACCTGCTCTACTTGAGAAGATAAGGCGGAGTTTTTGTTTATGGTGATGACCGTTTTGATGGAGCCCTTTCTTGGAGAGATATCATCGGCCACACTACTGGAGATGCTGGTGGAATCCGCGTCTTTCAGGCTGCTGGAGTTAGAGGCTGTGTCCGAGTCCTTGCATCCTCCTGCCGACCCAGACGCGTTGCTGTCTTCGTCGTCCTCTATGTTGAGGTTCCTATCGGGCGTTAAGACCAGGTCCGTGTCGAGCTTACTGGAAATCTCCGTCAGAAGGTCAGGGTCGTCCTGTAGCGCATGCTCAATGGCGTCTTCCGTCGTGTCCCAGGTCACAGGGATGTTGCTATAGCCGTCTCCTTCGTTTGTTAGGGCGGTAGTCCCCGTGGAGATTTCAGCCACTGCGGCCGCCATCTTTAAAGGCGGGAGGGTCAGTCAAGCTGGTGGTGGATTAGGTCTGCGCTTTTTGAAGATTGTTTTTCCTCTCTGGATATGATTGACAAAATTGATATGATATTAAGATAACATAAGAATAAGAGAAATGTCATTTCAGAGCGAAAAAAATAACAAAAGAAACATGAAATGCACAAAAGGTTCAATGGTCATTAACTGCGGCAAGACATAATTAAGATACGATTATAAGAAGATAAGATAAGAGTGACTTTTTTAATCCTTTTGGCGGAAATTGAGATTGACTTGCCCAGTTAAATTAAAAATGGATAATATATATAAAAAAATTGAATTGTATATAAAATGATTATAATGAAACAGACCTGAAAAATGCTTCACTTATTATATCTAAAAATCGTTAAAAAAAAACCAAACGCTATTTAACTACATGCTGAATGATGGTTTGCTGGGTACATTTTAAATATGCAAATGCAGTTCTAAAAATAAAGACAGCAAGTAAAAATGTCAGACGCTAGTTCTGCAATACACGTACAGGGTGTAACTCCAGCAACCAAACCACCTTTTTCATGTACCATAACTGTAATTTTTTCATTCGTTATCATCGAATGTACCACGTCCTGAATGTGAGATGAAGTAGTTTAGTTGAAATAAACAACATTTTAAAGTATTAAATTGAGAACACTGATTGGAGGTAGTCTTTGGTCAAAATATGCCAATAGCAACAACTTAGTTGACATAATGCAGATCAAAAATTCAAGTAAATGATGATACCGCTAGAAAGCGTGGAAAGTCATAATTGAAATAAACAAATGCACATTATATTTCTGACATAAACGTATGAATTATTTGACGCCGCGATTAAAAGAGGAGAGAAGAAAGTCCGTGCTCATATTTTACGAAATGATGTTATGTTCGTTATTAAGAACGATCGACTGACAAGTGAGACATAAATTTGTAGGTAGAGTCAGACAGATCAAGACTAACAAGTGCAACAGTGATAATAGAAGTAAAAGGTTTGAAGTGAAAATACCATTAGTTGGGAGTTAAAACCTATAACTCATAGGTCTACTTACTACCCTTAGTCAACATTGCCTAAAATAAGAATAGACTTTTAATTATCAAAACAACATGAAAACTTACCTCTACACAAAGTCAAACAGTTACATCGAAAACAAAGCTAACAATGGAATGATAGTTCGCGCTGTAGCAACAAAAAAACAAAAAAACAAATACCAAGCAAGCAAGTATTGTACACGTCTAAAACTAAACGGAACTCCAACTACCACCTTTAGAACAAAGACCTCGGAATAACACGCTCATCAAATGACAATGTTACTATCGACACACTGTAACCTTTGTATCTCTCTCTCTCTCTCTCTCTCTCTTTCTCTCTCTCTCAATTTCTCTTTTCTCTCTCTCTCTCTCTCTCTCTCTCTCTCTCTCTCTCTCTCTCGGTCTTTCCTTGTCGTGTGGGGGGAGAAACAGCACGACACCTTCCTGCACCTTTAGAGATACTTTAATCATTGAGATTCCCAACAGACCAGACAAGATTTCGACCATGGTTGAAAGGACATCACAGGACAGTATTATGAACGGTGTTTGTTGCAGGTAGGCAGAGAGAGGGGGAGAGGAGACATTGAGAGAGGGGGCACAAAGAATGAGAGAGGGAGAGAGAGAGAGAGAGAGAGAGAGAGAGAGAGAGAGAGAGAGAGAGAGAGAGAGAAATTGTTTATGAAGTGTTTAGCAAGCCGTCGGTGGGACATGTAAAATAAGGTACCAAATAAAAACTTCAAAACTGAAAGGTGATTTTGAATCAGAAAAAAAAGTTGGGAAGGGGGGGGGGGCTGAGGGAGCAGGTTGTTTTAGTAAGACATAATGACATGGTGGGTGATCGGCATGATCGAGGTTTACCGAACTGTGAAGTGGACATTGGACGGACGCACTCCCCCCTCCTACTTTTCAAGCACACACACACACACACACATACACACACATACATACACACACATACACACCCCACTGCGACGCCACTGTCAGCCCACACGAAGGTAATAAAAGTTCAAGTCTCCAGCTAAGAAGCTAAGTGCTCTAACTGCAGGAACCAACCCCAAGTACATTGAACTACCAGGATGAACCTGACGGTTTAAATGCGCCGTCTTTAAGATGGGTTTGCCCATGGAAATCTAGGAGAGAGGGAGGGAGAGATAAAGAGGGTGGAGGAGAGAGGGAGAAAAATTTGGAGAGAGATAGAAAGAAAGTGGGATGGAGAGAGAGAGGAAGAGAGTGGGGGAGAGAAAGGAAAGAAAGAGGGAGAGAGCTGGAGAGAAAGAGAGCTGGAGAGAGAAGGAAAGATAGTCTATCTGTCGGATTCAGTTGAGTTAGTGTCTTTAATGTGCCCGACTAAGACAGGAGTCCTGATGTCTGTACACAGGACCTGTATTGCAGCACATATAATTTTTAGACTTGTGTCCATGATATTTCCTTGTTGGTGACAACAGACTTTACAAAGAGAACCAAACAAACCACCCGCGCCATCCATGAAACATTGTTGTAGTTCAGTTGGTAACTAGATAGCACTATAGTCTAACTATAGACTAACACGATTACACTCCGAGGTTCAAATCTTAGGTGATGGGCTTCTCTGCATAATATGCTTTTTTCAGAAAACCTAAGGGACTCAGAATAATTACTGCACATTTTTCTGGTCTTGCCAACGACTACCACCAACATTACTGAATGGGTAGGGATAACATAGAACACTTGCTATCTGAAGCAGCAGAGGAACCTAGAAGACTTTCTATCTGAGGTAGACTCTGAGACACCAGACGGACCTAGGAGACTTGCTGTCTGAGGAATTAAACGAACATATCTAGAAGTTAGGACACTTGCTGTCTGAGGAATTAAACGAACATATCTAGAAGTTAGGAGACTTGCTGTCTGAGGAATTAAA
The DNA here is from genome assembly GCA_003991915.1 of Elysia chlorotica. Classification (NCBI taxonomy): domain Eukaryota; kingdom Metazoa; phylum Mollusca; class Gastropoda; family Plakobranchidae; genus Elysia; species Elysia chlorotica. The sequence continues at coordinate 206,069 of RQTK01000241.1, forward strand.
CGAACATATCTTAAAGTTAGGACACTTGCTGTCTGAGGCACCAGACAAACATATCTAGAAGTTAGAACACTTGCTGTCTGAGGAATTAAACGAACATATCTTAAAGTTAGGACACTTGCTGTCTGAGGAATTAAACGAACATATCTTAAAGTTAGGATACTTGCTCTCTGAGGAATTAAACGAACATATCTTAAAGTTAGGACACTTGCTGTCTGGGGAATTAAACGAACATATCTAGAAGTTTGGACACTTGCTCTCTGAGGAATTAAACGAACATATCTTAAAGTTAGGACACTTGATGTCTGAGGAATTAAACGAACATATCTTAAAGTTAGGACACTTGCTGTCTGAGGAATCAAACGAACATATCTAGAAGTTAGGACACTTGCTGTCTGAGGAATCAAACGAACATATCTAGAAGTTAGGACACTTGCTGTCTGAGGAATTAAACGAACATATCTAGAAGTTTGGACACGTGCTGTCTGAGGAATTAAACGAACATATCTTAAAGTTAGGACACTTGCTGTCTGAGGCACCAGACGGACCTAGGACACTTGCTGTGTAAGGAATCAAACGAACATATCTAGAAGTTAGAACACTTGCTGTCTGAGGAAGACACTGGGTCACCGGACGGGCCTAGGAGACTTGCTGTCTGAGGAATCAAACGAACATATCTAGAAGTTAGGACACTTGCTGTCTGAGGCACCAGACGGGCCTAGGAGACTTGCTGTCTAAGGAATAAAACGCACATATCTAAAAGTTAGAACACTTGCTGTCTGAGACAGCTGGTCAGAAAAGTTATTCAAGAAGGGCGAGCCCGCAAGACGTCCAATGTTCGCATTAATTTGCTATAGATCTACAGTCAACAGCTTACAGTGCCCAGCGTGTACTAGGCCTGGGGTGGGGATATCTCTCTGAAATGACGCCAAGCGTGAAAGAAAATTCAGATCAGAGTAAAGTGCTAATGTCAACAAAGGCTCGATACATTCAGCGGACCATGGCCCAAGAAAAGCTGAATCAGGAAGCAGAGAAAAATCACAGGCAATCTCATTTGGTTAAAAACAAAGATTCAGCGAATCAGGGAATATAGCTCTTGTAGTTGATTTGGTTTAACGTCGAACATCAGCGCTATATAGTTTATATTGTGGACCGGCCCCAATACTGACGTCTGACAATTTTATTTGCTGCCACACACGAGGCATGGCGGGGATACCATCACAGCTGGTCACATTAAACTGACACAGACCTAACCAGTAGGGAGCGAAATTGCCAGGGCTCGAACCACGGACCTTTTGCGTCGGGAGCCAATGTTCTACCCCAGGACCACCGCGCCCGTCTTTGATGTGTGATTTTGTCCATTTTTGAAACATTGTGTTTTGCTTACTCCGTTGGCACAATAAATCTCATACTAGAACACGATGACAAGGTGCAAGTATTTTTTTTCTCTTCAAAACTATTTTAGCTTCTCTCTGCCGCTATCATTATATTTGTTTACTTAGTTTCCGTTTATATAAAACCGACTTTGAGTGTTTGTCGCTATTGATGTTGACATGGTTAAAATGAAGATGACGACGAAGGCGACAACGGTGATGATGGTAATGATGATGATAATGATGATGATGATGTTGATGATGATGATGATGATAATGATGATGATTACGAGGATGGTGGTGATGATGATGATGGTAATGATGATGATGTTGATGATGATGATGATGATGATGATGATGATGATGATGATGATGATGTGATGATGATGATGATGATGATGATCACCCCTTGGTGACGAAATTAATAATAACAGCAACAACTAAATTCAGACTGAAGTATCCATAGTTCATTGTCTGATATCCAACAACAATCTAAGTAAAAGAATACATTGTACATGTACAACAAACATGATGTACTCCTTTAACGTGCCTCTTTTATTGCTTCAACTTGACGGAGACTAGAATTTTTAACACAACAGACAGAGAACTCACTTGAAGTTGTAATGGTGAACTATGTTTCACATACTAGTGAAAAAAATAGAAACATCAAATGATCTCACTGGCGCGGCGGGCTAAAATTAAGATCAATACCATTCGAACTTTAGAGTATCCATTGTAAAATCATAAGAGAGGAAGAAGGCCTGGGCATCAATGATGAGGAAGACCAAAACTGAATTTATTTTATCAGAGTTCAATACAAGTGTAGTGGTGTTAGTGAAAATCTCCTGGCAACGTTATTGGCGCCATACTGCTATGAACTATCACTCTGGTAAGAAAAGGAAGCTTCGAAGCCGCGGAGCATTCGTCTATAAAACATAGATAAGTGAATGTAAATATCGGAACCATGATTCATACAAAGACTGGTGCATGTTGTAAAGCGTTGGGTTCCTTATCAGGAAGAACTAGGTTCGATCCCTCGATCGTACACATTTACGACTGGATTCCGCTCTTCCCTACAGTATAATAATAATAATAATAATAATAATAATAATAATAATAATAATAATAATAATAATAATAATAATAATAATAATAATAATTGAACTTGTAAAAGTACCCACGATCAAACTATAATATTATTACATGTATTTTCATTCTGGCAGTCACCCACCCTTTTTAATACATTAAAAAGCAAAATAAGTGAACCAAAAAACAACAACAAAAAACACGAAGGAAAAAAGATATATAAAAAAATCGTTTTACGAATGTCATTGATTCGGAGATATATGACAACCACTTGTAATGAATATTGACAGCCCACTTAGAAAATTGAAGTTTGCCTTGGGGTATAACGCCCGTCTGACTGGAACATGAACAATCCAATATACAGGTAACCGCGAGCCAATTGATAATGAGATAAGATTCAGGCCTCATGACTCCACCGTTCTTTATTGCCCTTTACAGGCACTTCTTTTGTTTAAGGTTTGTACAGCAACATTGATAGAGAGAAAGAAATAGGGAAATAGAGAGAAAGAGAAAGAAACACACACACACACAGAGACAGTTAGACAGACAGACGAACACACACACATATAATAGAGAGAGGGCGTGGCAGAGATGGTTAGAGAGAGAGAGAGAGAGAGAGAGAGAGAGAGAGAGAGAGAGAGAGAGAGAGAGAGAGAGAAAGATAGAGCGAAGAGAAGAAGAGAGATAAGCAGACAAATCAACACACAAGCATACAAACACAAGAGTGTTAATGAAAAAAAGCTACTAACTGGTTTCAACCAGGGGATTAATCTGCTGAGATCTTCCCCATGTATTTCTTTGTGCTGGGCAAAACTCGTCTGACCAGATTCGGTACACAGATGTTATTTTTATTCCGCGACCGAGGATGCATGCAATACATTGTACCCGTAATTGAATATTATTATTAACATTCCACGAGTCAGTGGGTCTCTTTTCAAGCACACTAGGAGCTTAAACAGTTTTTACAATGTTCACATTATTAGATGCAAAAAACCAAGAGGACGTGAAATAGATTATCATCGACACAAAAAATACAAAAAACAGATAAAGCCACGGTCCGGTGTGTTTGAGTTAAAAAAAAGATGACGAAGTATCTAAAACAGGACGTACATTTTGATGTGGCTCTCAACCACATTCCGATCCAGTCTTTGAATATTTTCTAAAGAATGATAGAGTTGATCATTGTAAGTGAAGTCTTAAACATAACAGGACTTAAGGAAAGACATTTTCTAAAGGCTCGAAATATACCGAACGCATATTCTAGTCTTTAAAAGGATTTTATAGACTGGCAGTATTAATCAATTTAAGAAAAATCTTAAATGATACTCGAAGGAATTCCGTTTTGTAAAGGCGCTAAATATGTGCACATTGAATAGATAGATATTGACAGATATATAGATATGCAAATAGATAGAAAGATAGACAGATGGATAGATAGATAGATAAACAGATAGATAGATAGATAGATAGATAGATAGATAGATAGATAGATAGATATGTAGATAGATAGACAGACAGATAGATAGATAGAAAGAAAGATATAGAAATGGTATAGATGGATATGGAAAGATAGCTAATGAACCAGAAACCTTCTCATCAGAGTAAGGATGGGTGAGAAAAATAAAGACAGATTGAAAGGAAATAAATACCCGGAGAAAGATAAGCAAACTGATCGACGAACTGAGAAAGGCGCGTTGAGCTTTCATTCGACTTCCAACACGGTCTTCCTCTTTGTTCTTTTAAACAATGCCTATTGTTGAATTATATTTGCGCAAGTCTCAATTATTTCTATTAGAGTTTTCTAAGCTTTTGAGGCAGATCTATCGATTTCTTGTATTGATTTCCTTCTCAACACATCGATCATTTTGCCTCAAACCATTCAATTGGCTGCTCACTTTTCTTTTCCTAGTTTCATATTCATATTCACCACTACTTTACAGGTGTTGTAGAAAATTTGGATGATATTTAACACAAAACCTAACAACAATAATTTGTTACTAGGCGCAAGTTCAAAAGACAGAAGGTAAAATGGTTTGATACGATGATCTTCCTAGCAACATATCTCCTGATCCTTCTCTCTTTTTCGTTTTCTTCCCCTCATTTACACCCCCTTTCTCTCTCTCTATCTCTCTCTCTCTGCTCCTCTCTCCCCCCCCTCTCTCTCTCTCTCTCTCTCTCTCTCTCTCTCTCTCTTTCTCTCTCTTCTCTCTCTCTGTTGTCTCTCTTCATCATTTCTCTTTGCAGCGAAATAGCAGTCCTTTTCTCTCTCTGTTTGTGTCTCTATCTTTGTCACTGTATCCACTCTCCTAAACACACACATAATTCCCTTTTCGGTTGAGTTCAAGATTTAATTCCCAATCAGATTTTAATTCCCGTATTCGTTCCTCCTCTATACCACCCAACCACTCTGCAAACAGCCTCTTTAAAGTACAATCATTTATAACGCAAATTTAAAAAATACCAGCGGAATGGGCCAACGCCTGTTTACCTGCAGACCTCAGCTAAACAGGTTTGAAACATCGACTACGGATCGATACAGAGGTTAGCCTGCCCTTAATCAGACAGAAGAGTTTTTGCGATAAATGGACCCATAGTAATACGAAAACGATAGGTACAAAAATCTGCACCGGCGTCCAATCAGGCAATCGTAGCTTTATCCTAGACTTAAAGAGCCAGTGAGCGATCAGAAAATCTGATACCTAATGGGTGTGATTCGGAAAATCTGTATTGCTGTATGAATTGCAAGGCATACAGTGGGGCCAGGGCAAGACTGGGCCAGAGATTCAAGGAATGTGGGGCAGCGCCACTGTAGATCTCCCATTAGAACGTATTATTCCAATATGTACATTGCACATGCCCCATTTTATCCGTTCCTTACAGATTTCTATACGGTGTAAATGTAAAACTATCGTCAGTGTTCGACATGTCACTATCGACATAAGTTATTTTTTCAACTTTTGGGTATGCTGAAAAAATGCTTTATTCATTAACATAACCACCAATCTAAATCATGCTCATTTGGCAGATGGGCGTGATTTATTCAGAAACTTTCACTCCCCACTTCTGAGGTACAGTGTTTGCTATTATGAAGCGATTTTACAATGAGTTTGGTTTCAGTTTAGACATACTCCAAAAAAATTAGGTTCGATCCCAAACTTTTCGGTTTAAGTAATTTCCACCTAGAGACTTTGGTAGGTTAAGATACAATAATTTTTAAATGGTAAGTGAAAAAATAATGATTTGTCGAGAGAAAATAAACCGTTCCTTAACTTAACGTCAACAAGGCCTCAAAAATGTCTTGTTCGGTAAAATGACACGAAAACATTGGCAAAACTGTTTTATTAAGTGTAATTTAGATTCGAATTTAGATAAACAAGTTACTTTTGCTTAGCAAGAATGTAAAATATTGGAAAGATAACCTACAAAACGTAACGATACAAAAACACTAAAGGTAAAATGTTGTAAAGTTCATTTACACGACAAAAAATGAGAAAACTGAGAATTTGAAGTGTTGGAAAGTTTACATGCACAATAAAACAATGCGAAAGCACTGAAGTCAAAATAGTCCATACTATAAGCATATATTAAACAGGCATGAACGTGTATTGTACAATTTCAATAGCTCCAGAAACAGTACAAAAAGAAGGAAATAACATGTAACTTTCTACTGGGCGTACCCATAATGTGATATAATAAGTGATAGGTGATATAATCATTCAATTTTACTACTACCTAGTCATTCTTTTCGATGATCGTGGGTAACTCTCTCCTAAGTTTTCTCCTAGCCTTACGTCTCCTAGGTTCAAAAAGAGTATAGATATACGTCGACAGGTTCCAGGACTAACGTCTGACAGTTTTGCTAGTTCCTATACAGTGGGATATCAAGACTATCTGTCTCGCCTGGTCATATTAATTTAACAAGTATTTGTGATCCACACGATGATAGCAGATTACATAATGACGCCCATAAGGCATGCGGCTAACTGATAGCTCATTGGCTATGCTAGTCTAGAGTAGCACTTTGATTGGACGCTGGTGGAGATTTCCTTACCCATAGTTTTATTTTCGCTATGGGCCCAGTTATCGCAAAACCTCAAATGGCATTGACCCAACCAGTAGCACAGAGGTGGGTGTAACCACCGGATTTACCACAACAGAAACCCGATGTAACTGGACATGCCAACTCTAGCTATCACTGGGGACCTTCAGGCAAGGGGCCAATACACCGATAACACACAAGACTAATAACTTTATGATTCTTGGAACACAATCAAATGACCCCACATCACCCTCATCCCAAGAGTTAAAACATCATTTAAACTGACTTGAGCTTCGAAAGCAGTCGCCAAGTAAACATTTACATGTAATAATTATCTTGTTTTGTACGCCATTTGTCCGTCTCCCTCTCGTCTACATTTGTACCATTTCATCTATCACACGTACACAGCTTTCCCTTATGTCTTTTTATTTGTTCCTCTCTCTGTCTGTTTGCCTAGATTATCTTTCTAACTTTTTCCATGACTTTGCTTTGTTGTTTCCTTCTGTTTTTCCGCTATGATTTACCCTTACATGTATATAACACCACTCCCCCCTCCTCTCTCTCTCTCTCTCTCTCTCTCTCTCTCTATCTCTATCTCTCTCTCACACACACACACACTATCTATCACATTCGCTCATTTTTAATTTATTTAAAACTCCTTATCAATAGACTCAAAAGTGTGTTCTATTTAAAACCCAATTAAAAAGTTGGCAAACTCTTTTACTTAACCACAGGGTCGAAGCAGTTTACTCAGTAAAACAAATCGATATACATGTATTTGAAGTATTTTTTTTTCGACATCGTCATGTCTAGAGAAGATCCAATCATGATTTTGTTCAGAAAAGAATTAGTAAAATATATCGAAGAAGAGCCTACATGTGGTATATTTACAAAGTTATATAAAACAGTTTCATCTTGTCCAGACTTACCTGAATAAAGAATAATAAACTAATATGTGTCTATCATAGTTTTTTCCGTGTATAATATCCTCGATCCAATGGAAGTGTTGGTTCAAGCCTGTCAATACCGTTATAAGCCTAGATTCTAGAGCTCAACTTAAAAAAAAACGTACTCCGTTGTCTCGAGACGACAGAAAATTAGACTTAGATTTTCTATTTCTTATGTATTCACACTTAACCAATCTTATGCGACTTATGGTTGTCGAGACATAATAATCCTACGCACTTGCCACCCACAGGTTATGATCCTGAATGAATAATTCTGTATGCATTGAATGCGGTTCCTAATCTAAAAATCTGGAGCTCTCAAAGTGTGCAACGCCTACGGAAAAGGAAAAGTAGACTGTGTAAAAGTGAGTCACGCACCGTGCCTTTCGGTGCGCTGTCACCCAGACATTTTCCTGAACGCAACCGATCCAGGTATGACTTGGGCCTTTGGGAAAAGCGGTGGTGGGGAGCGGGTAAAAAAAAAA
>RQTK01000241.1:217025-227729 GCA_003991915.1 Elysia chlorotica
TCTCTCTCTCTCTCTCTCTCTCTCTCTCTCTCTTTCTCTCCCTTTCTCTATCTAACTTGCTATCAAGCACAATGTAGGCCAGCTATATAGGATGTTAGATAGAGAAAGGGAGAGAGAGAGAGAGAGAGAGAGAGAGAGAGAGAGAGAGAGAGAGAGAGAGAGAGAGAGAAAGAAGTATCTAGATTTAGCTCATTTTAAAACTTAATTTAGGAAATTAATGACAATCGATCAGATCCAGATATGTGTACACATGCTTAGAAAATGGAAACTCAAACATGTTAACACATATTGCGAGTCGATATATAGATTCAGTTCTATAGACCTATCTAACATTTTTTTTAGTATCCAGATCTTGTCAGCTTGATAAATCATTTATGATTAATTGTACTTACCGTCAAAAGTTATGATTATCCCTACTGCGCAAACACTGCCGTTCTTCCTTTCACGCTTTACTTGACGAAGTACGAACAATTTTACACTGAGAACACTGATGTTTTATTATTATGCTGGATTTTTGTTTACATTTAGATCTAAATAGGCCTACTATTCCTTCAAACCTTTGCAACATTGATGATTTAGAGCCCAACGTTGTGCAGAACTGCTGTTCATATTAAATTTTTTGAAAAATCTGGACACAGAGTGCGCACACAGAAGAATATGCTGGATTTTCACATGCTACTCCTCAACAAACTATTGCAGCACTGGTAATTTAAAGCCCCATTACTTGCACAACTGCTATGCTGTTCATATGTATTTACAGATCGAGAGCTAGATCTAGATCTGGAGAGAGAGCCCCTCAAATTTCTCGGCTGTCTGTGACTGATCCCACGCACTGTGTGATCGACTGACAGTTGGCGGTGACAAACGAGACTTGAAAGGCTCAAGTTTTGCCTCCTCACCCGACAATATTATTTAAACAGGTTGTGTAAACAGGACCATGGATGGAGTGGAATCTGAGCGTAGGATGCACTGAGGTGGTGGGGTGGTTAGAGATCTCAGAAGGTTGATGCTAGATCGGCCAGAGAGAGGAGATAAAAAAGGTTCACGATCATAAATTACATGCGCCACTTTCGTTCTGCGAGTATGATAGTTATTAAATTGAATGAATAGCAACAACAACAACAACAACATCAACAAGACCAAGAACAACAACAGCAACAAAAATAACAACAAAAACAACAACAACAACAACAACAAGCTCACCTTCTATTTTTCGTGCTCGACCCTTGAAAAAAAATTATGATGATCATCATCATCACCAGACGCAGCAGAAACAACAGCATCAACGAAACACACCCACCAACGCCATCACCACAACACCTACACTACCACCACTGCTGCCACCACCACCAAGAACAACAACATAACAATAAAAGATCAAGAACAACAACAACAACAAAAACAACAACAACAACAACACCACCACCACCACCAACAACAACAAATCAACAAGATCCTACCAAGAAAAATAAAATAACGATTTCCCAAGCTAAATGCATGCAAACATTAGGCTCCTTCAATTCCTTCTATCAGAGATTAAAATACAACATTGCTTTCTACTGCTCTGGATGAACTGCTGTACACCTGTTATGGTTATGCACATTGTATTTATATCATTATCAAAAGTAGTATAAATTAAAGACCACATCGAGTGAGTAACGAAACAAGACGCGGACAGAAATAAAACCCAGGACTTTCATGAGTAACTGGTTACAAAATTATGTCCGCAATGTTGTATTTAGCTTTTCAATTTTCCTGCTCTTGTTCTTCGTATTCTTTGAATTGGATTGCATCTCCTCCTCTGTCACTCTGTTACTCTGCTTGCATGTCTGTTATTCTATCTCTCGGTCTGTCTGTTGGTCTGTCTGCCGATCTGTCTCTGTCTCTGCCAGGCATCTCTCACTGTCTCTTTTTCCCTCTGTCTCTGACTCTGGCTTTTGCTCTCCCCAACCCTCTCTCCCTCTCTATCTCTCTCCTCTCTGTCACTTTCCCTTTTGTTTATTTCACTACCTCCTCCGCAGAGAACCAACCATCAATTCACTGAAGAACCAGGGCCCCCCAATACAGCCATGTCTTGTCGTCTCGCCCTCCAAGATACCTAGAAGTCAGTGGACCGGTTCACCTAGTGCCAATCTTTTCAAGATGTCACGCATCGGCGAACCCGGGCTTAAATCAGATCCACAGGAAACGCAAATAACAGACACGATATTTATTACAACTGCATGCCCAAAGGGCTGGAGGGAAGAAACACTGATTCTGGCCTATGATACTTAGCTTGAGGCTTCTCTGGAGGACTCTCTTCTCTCTTTCTCTCTCTCTCTCTCTCTCTCTCTCTCTCTCTCTCTCTCTCTTTCTCTCTCCCGCTATGTTTTAACGTCTCATAGGTTCCCCTGGGGGATCCTCTACAACGACAGGCGACGTTGATACTGATAGAGAAGAAAAGAATAACTTGTGTAATTTCCACGTTTTGTATTTTCAAAACTAACTCGAAAAACCCATCCATTGAGCCATAGAAGACTGACTTTGTTATTTCGGGTTCTTGGCATATATTCTCAGTATCTACACTATTTTAGTGAACGGGTTCCAAGACAAACCTGTGAACAAAATTAATATGTGCTGCCAGTGTGCCTTATAGAACTAGGAAGACAATATGAACATAACAGAAATGAAGAGAAACAGTAGTAAGAAATAGAAAAAAAAAAGAAAAAAAAACGACGACAAGGGTAATAACTACGTCTATTTCATACTATCTCCGATTTATGTCAAGATAGTTGTATGGTTATCTCCCGCACAACAATCGTCTCGGATAGATACATTGAGCTCCAGTGCAGTGATTTGGTCCCTAACCATTAACAAGATTACTTGTGTTACCTAAAGGTCCAAATAAATTTGAGGTGCTTCTTTTCAAGGCGTAAAGGAGCACTTAGAACATTTTTAATGTCACCTTAAAATTTTTACTTATTCAAATTTTATGAAAGCGCTGGGAAAAGATATAGGGATCATCATGTCTGAAGCAGACGACTCGTTTGTTTCTAAATGGTCATCCTAAAAAAGAAGGTTTACAAATAATAAAATAGCACTACTTCAGAAAAAATAAATAGTTATAATGTTAATCCTGCTTGCTTAGAGACACCTTTAAAAACAATAAATGCCGCCCATAAGAAGAAAAACTGGCTCATGTGTAGAGCGTTGGTCTTCAGATCAGGAGGTCCGCGGACCTAATCCCACGATCGGTTAATTTATTTGTCCAATATTATTCCCTAGTAACTGTTTGGGTCGGTGTCATTATAATGTGACCGGCTGAGACAGGAGTCATGGTATCCCCGCCCTGTCTAGTGTGTGGCAGTACATAAAATTGTTAGACCTAAGTACTGGGGCCCGTCGCCGTATATGACTCCATAGAGGAACCTAGGAGATGTTAAACCCTATAGAGAACAACAAAACGCACATGGCTTGTAATCTCTCTCTCTCTTTCTCTCTCGCTATGTTTTAAAGTCCCCCGTGGATCCTCTACAACGACAGGCGAATTTATACTTATATAGAACAAACGGATAACTTGTGTAATTTTCGCGATTTGTATTTTCAAAAGTAACTCAATACACAATACCCATCAATATAGCCATAGAAGATTGATTTTGTTTGTTATTTTGGGTTCTTGCCATCTATTCACAGTATTTTAGTGAACGTGTCCCAACAAAAACGTGTGACAAAATATGTTCTGTCGGTGTGCTATACAGAACTAGGAAGACAATATGAAGACATCTGCCACAACTAGTGATATTTTACTGACACTGACCTGACTAATAGATAATGAGGCGCCATAATCGTGATTCGAACCGGGTCTAAACAGAATGGGATAAAAGCGCTACATGCGCTTAAATACCTATTCTCCTACAATTAAGGGCATATAACCTAGGTATTAAGAAACAAAACAAAAATACGAAAAACATTAAACTTTTGCATATCTAAAGTAATATTGAGCTATAGAAAAGTATGTGTTGAAAAAAAAAATGACGATGGCGGTAGAATAAAAACACGATGAATTAAGTAAAGCTCTTTGTTGCTTACTTTGTTAACATGATAAGCCTTAACAATGAAAAGAAAAGAAAGAAAAACATAACATAAACGAAGAGAAACGATAGTAAGAAATAGAAACAAAAGAAAACAAAACTACGACAAGGGTAATAACTACGTCTATTTCATACTATCTCAGATTTATGTCAAGATAGTTGTATGGTTATCTCCCGCACAACAATCGTCTCGGATAGATAAGAAATCAATACATTGAGCTCCAGTGCAGTGATTTGGTCCCTAACCATTAACAAGATTACTTGTGTTACCTAAAGGTCCAAATAATTTTGAGGTGCTTCTTTTTAAGTCGTAAAGGAGTTCTTAGAACCTTTTCAATGTCACCTTAAAATTTTTACTTATTCAAATTTTATGAAAGCGCTGGGAAAAAATATAGGGATCATCATGCCTGAAGCAGACGCCTCGTTTGTTTCTTAATGGTCATCCTAAAAAAGAAGGTTTACAAATAATAAAATAGCACTACTTCAGAAAAAATAAATAATTATAATGTTAATCCTGCTTGCTTAGAGACACCTTTAAAAAACAATAAATGCTGCCCATAAGAAGAAAAACTGGCTCATGTGTAGAGCGTTGGTCTTCAGATAAGGAGGTCCGCGGATCTAATCCCACGATCGGTTAATTTATTTGTCCAATATTAGTCCCTAGTAACTGTTTGGGTCGGTGTCATTATAATGTGACCGGCGGAGACAGGAGTCATGGTATCGCCGCCCTGTCTAGTGTGTGGCAGTACATACAATTGTTAGACCTAAGCTTGGGGCCCGTCGCCGTATATGACTCCCTAGGGGAACCTAGGAGATGTTAAACCCTGTAGAGATCAACAAAACGCACATGGCTTGTATGAGATTACACCTTATATAATTTGTAGTGATGTAATAGCTAGATGAACTTAAGACAGTTACATCCCTGGAACTGCTGTCTGTGCGTAGTCAAACTCACGATCAGCCACACACACACGCAAGCACACACACATATAAACTGTATAAAGGCGTTAGCCTCGAGAAAAGTGTCACACATTACATAGGTGCATATACAAGGTAAGGCCTATGCGTTTTGTTGATAAACATATTCATACATTTTATTTGCCTGTAAGGTTTGAAAAGGTTGATTAAAAACAATTCTTAGATAGGTACATATTTAAAATATACCTAATATTATCATCATCATCATCATCATCATCATCATCATCATCATCATCATCATCATCATCATCATCATCATCATCATCATCATCATCATCATCATCATTAAATCAACTCAAATGAATATTCGGGTCACTTAGCGGATTATTACTGAAGGCCACAGGCAGAAGCAGCGAATGTTGTTACGTTGGAGATAAGGCATGAGAGAAGATAAGGCATGAAATGCCACCAGCCATAGCCACACTGTCTTCGCGTTGTTCTCTAGTGCAGACATTACATAACAAAGTGATTGTAACACAGGTTTTTAAGTCGGTGGAAGTTTTAAGTGGTTTATTAAGATAAAAAATTGTTAATGTTTTGGCTTTTAAATTAATTGAAATTTTGATTCTTTGTTGTAGTATTAAAACCTGAGCACAGAACAAATGGAAAATTAAATGTATAAACCTAACCTTACCCTCCCCCTTGCGTAGAAGGGAAGGTTTGTCTTATCTGTCTCAACCTATCCTCCCTTTCCACTTTAGAACTTCCAAAATTAGGTAGCTCCATGCATATTAGGACCAGCCTCTTACTAATAAAAAGAACCAGCATAGGATCTATCATGTCTTGCCTTCCTCCTGAGCTTGCCTTCATCACGTCGCCAAAAGCTCTTGCTATTATATCAACGTTTTTTGCTCTCAGTCTCACAAGCAGGTAAGAGATTCTGATTTTAGCTTGACTAAAGAAAAGACTTAACTTAATGAGCATGGCAGAGTACAGAAGGGCAAAAAAAAGCCCTGTGATAGATGACCCCCCCCCCCACACACACACATATCTTTATGTACTCTATCCAACACACCACTGTCCCTCCTCAGACACAATGAAGCTTCTAATTGGACTTGCAGTTCTGGTCGCCACCACCGTCCTGGTGAGGGCAGATTTCGTCACCTTCCTCAAGGTAAATAAATCTCGAACCTCTCCATAAACCTATGCCCATTGTTTTATGTCAGGTAAAACTTTTAAACTTCAATACTTTGAAACGTTTAACTATTATGAAATGGTTTTAAACAAGTAACACAAAGTTCACGTGATCCCTAACTGACCTTTTTAAGTTCGGTATTTTAAAAACATGAAAGTGCAGAGCTCGAAAGATGCTTTGATTTTAAATTACAGCCCCACAAAAAAAGTTAAAAAAGTGTTCTTATATTACAAAAATTACAAGTATATATATCTAGATGAAATTTTTAGCATCTAGATTATCTAGATTGAGCTGCAATGACTTACAACTCGTTGTAAGCGTTCTCATTCACATCTTTATCTCAAGAGAGTTGTAAGCGTTCTTATTCGCATCTTTATCTGAAGACGTGTTGTAAGCGTTCTTATTCGCATCTTTATCTCAAGAGAGTTGTAAGCGTTCTCATTCGCATCTTTATCTCAAGAGAGTTGTAAGCGTTCTTATTCGCATCTTTATCTCAAGACGTGTTGTAAGCGTTCTTATTCGCATCTTTATCTCAAGACGAGTTGTAAGCGTTCTCATTCGCATCTTTATCTCAAGAGAGTTGTAAGCGTTCTTATTCGCATCTTTATTTCTCAAGACATGTTGTCAGCGTTCTTATTCGCATCTATATCTGAAGACGGGTTGTAAGCGTTTTCATTCGCATCTTTATCTCAAGAGAGTTGTAAGCGTTCTTATTCGCATCTTTATCTCAAGACGAGCATAACGTTGTCTCTGCACTGTTACATTTATCTCAATATCAATTTTTGCTAGCAATTTGTTTTAAGAAGATTAAGTTTGAGTTTGAGTTTGAGTTCACCAGCATTATATAGGCTAGACCGTAGACGAGTCCCATGACTAACGTCTAAAATTTTTAAATGCTGCAAACAAAAACAGAGTGGGTATACTAAATCTCTAGCCGTAGTCAGACACATTACACTGACACCGATGCAAACCATGAGGTGAAGAAATCGAATTCACTCAATTTTTACCGATCCTGAGTTTCGAACCAGGGACCTTTCTTATACACACACCTAACCACTGGACTATTTCCTGCCTTCCGCCACCAGGAGATCCAGAGTCACCAGGACTTCCAGACTCTGTCGACTGACGATAAGACCTTGTTCTTTGAGCTGGTCATGGCCGCGGAGACAGACACTCTCACAGAGCTCATCGACCGCGTCGGTCTGCTGTCCGTCCTAGAGCTAGTCGATGGTGAGTTCTAACTACTGAGCCACTTTTAAAATAGATTGGTCGAATGATACTTTAATATTGTTACAATCCTCTCCCCCCCTTCCGATATGGTATCTGTTTGTCGATGGCGAGTTCTAACCACTGTGCTACTTTAAAATAGATTCGGTCGAATGATACTCTAACTTTGTTTCAATCCTCTCCCCCCCCTTCCGATATGGTATCTGTTTGCCGATGGTGAGTTCTAACTACTGAGCCACTTAAAAAATAGATTCGGTCGAATGATACTCTAACATTGTTTCAATCCTCCCCCCCCCTTCTTCCGATAAGGTATCTGTTTGTCGATGGTGAGTTCTAACCACTGAGCTACTTTAAAATAGATTCGGTCGAATGATACTTTAATATTGTTACAATCCTCCTCCCCCCTTCCGATATGGTATCTGTGTATCGATGGTGAGTTCTAACCACTGAGCTACTTTAAAAAAAGATTCGGTTGAATGATACTCTTTGTTTCACCCCCCCCCCTTCCTCCCCCTGATATCTTATTGTCGATAGCGATTTTAAGATATTCTTTTGAAGAACAAATTCGTCCTAAAAATATTTCCATTTTTTGGAGGAGGATAGTTAATTAAGTCGAAAGAACATGAGTTTTTGAATCAGGTGCTCCGGGGTTCAAATCTGAATCCTACTACTCGTTGGTGTCGGTATAGTGAGTTCCCGTATGATATTTGAAGTCGTGATTTTTCCACTTTCTCTCTGCGTGACAAAGAGTACAATTTTTAGGCATTTTCCACATATCCTCCGCAAGTAAAATCTATTTACTTTCTTTTTCTTTTTGATACTTAAAAAAAACATCTTTTGTTACTCACAACACTTAAACTTGTCAGACGTTAGTCTTAGGACTCGCTCACACTATAGTATTACTACTAAGGTTGAACTCACTGATTTTGTTTCCATTTTCCAGCCCTTAGTTATGCTGACGCTTCCAAGTTCTCAGCGTACCTTGCAGAGGTGAGAGTGAATATATCATTAGTCTTTCTATCAGAGCGAGTTCCAACCGCTCTCATATGGAACTTCGTTGTATAGTTAGAATAATGAGATGTTGCCTCAATGTGTCTTACAGGTAATTAGATCAGGTAGAAGGTTATTTTTTGTACTTCCCTGTACGTAATGAAAAACAAATTTGGGCTTAGGGATATTATACAATCTCTACTTTCCATGTTGATATTCGAAATGTTATCGAACATTCACAAGCGTGCAAGGCCTGGTTGAATGGCAGAAAAAAGTGTTTATGTACCTTTATGACGTTTTTTTCACTGTTGTTTAAAAAATTTGTTCTGTGTTTTTCAGAGCTTGGGATACCATCATCACAAGGTAACACTGTGTTTCGTTGTTAGTATTTTTCTTTAATAATTTGTCATTTGTCACCATTAAAAAAAAAGGGGCGGGGGTATAAACAGTTTTGTACTGAAATTCTGAGTGCGTTTGAAATATGGAAGTATTGGACTGTAAATGGATGATTATGGCTAGAAAGAGTGACGATAAAAGTATAGGGTTCATAAATATAGACGGAAGGGAAAAAAAAAGAATACGAGAGGGAGAGAAAGAAATAAAGACGGAGAGAGATAGAGATAGATAGATAGATAGATAGATACATAGATAGATAGATAGAAAGATAGATAGATAGATAGAGAGAGAGATAGAGAGAGAAAGAGAAAGAGAGAGAGAGAGAGAGAGAGAGAGAGAGAGAGAGAGAGAGAAGAGAGGGAGATAGGGATGGATAGACAGACACATACAGAAAGGGACGGAGAAAAATGGGAGTTAAAGTGAGAAATAAAGAATTATTATGCAAAGAACCTAAATGAGACAAAAAAAACTAAATGACTTGAAAGTACAATGTACATTGAATTAAAAAAACACAACAAAAAAAAAACAATATGTCACTAGCGTTCTCTATAGATTTATGTTTCTAGTGTTGGTACTACGGTCTATCGCCATCGTTACTTCTCACTGTTTCTAAATTCCTTCTGTAGCCTACGAACAGCGATGTGATCACCAAGAGAAGTCTTGCCAAACGTGATGACGATAGCGGCTCCGATTCTGCCTCTTCCGATGAAGACGATGATAATGCCAGGGTAGTAAAAATTTAAAGCATAAAAAGAAAAGTCACACTAATTGATACATGTTTATATTACACGATTAAAAGTAACTAGTTCTCTTAATTGATAACTAGAAGTCGTCTAGGACAAAAAAAATAGAGCTTTTAAAAATAATTCACCCCACACTTAGAATGCATGGAAAGAATTTTCTAAATGTGTGCGAAATATTTGAGGACATGAAATTTTGAAAATTCATCAACAAAAAAAAGTGATATTACTTAATCTTTTCGAAATAGATACAGAAAAGCCCAATGCAAATGTATTTGTTGATACAGCTCACATTAAACTTTACAATGCTACAGATTGTTTGTTGTTTTTATATACCAATTCTTCTTTTTGAAATATTTCTTTCTTCTTTACTTGTGAATACCTTTCCAGAGCAGCCAGGATAACCTGAACGGATCCGAGCAGCGGGTGTGGAGCCAGATTCAAGCCGCGGGCACTGACGGACTGGCAGATCTCATCGCTGAAACCGACTACGCGTGGTAGAAGCCGGAAAACCTCTCACTCAAGTGCTCGGATGATCTATGATCTATCAAATGATTTTTCATTCTGTGTTTCACCAGCGACGGATGTTTTTCGGCGGGGGGCGCGGTGGCCCTAGGGTGGAACACGCCATAGGGTGGAACACGCCATAGGGTGGAACACGCCATAGGGTGGAACACGCCATAGGGTGGAACACGCCATAGGGTGGAACACCGGCTTCCGACGTAAAAGGTCCGGTTTCCTGATTGGATCGGTGTCAGTTTAATGTGACGCTGATACAGGAGTCATGGTATCCCCGCCCTGTCTCGTGTGTGGCAGCACATAAAATTAATTCTCAGACGTCAGTCTTGGTGTCCGTTCACAATATAGCCTATATTGTTCTAATGTTGGACGTTAAACCAACTCAACTCAACTCAACTTTTCCGTCGGCTAAATTTCTCATGGATCTTTTCTAGAGACGGTGGTCCGAGCAGAGATTCGAGCCGCGGACCTCTTGCATGTTAGTTCGTACCCCAAACGAACTAAGCTTTAAGCGTTCAATGAGCGGGTTGCAGATTTGAATCGCTATTTGTTCTAATGACTGCGAGCTGTAGCTGTGAGCGGGTTGCAGATTTGAAATGCTATTTGATCTAATGATTGCGAGCTGTAGCTGTGAGCGGGTTGCAGATTT
>RQTK01000241.1:227958-239432 GCA_003991915.1 Elysia chlorotica
GGCTGCAGATTTGAAATGCTATTTGTTCTAACGATTGAGAGCTGTAGCTGGAAGCGGGCTGCAGATTTGAAATGCTATTTGTTCTAACGATTGAGAGCTGCAGCTGGAAGCGGGTTGCAGATTTGAAATGCTATTTGTTCTAATGACTACCAGCTGTAGCTGTCGTTTGCGATAACCCCCATTTATTGAATTCTTTCCTCAAACACAAAGCATAGAATCGAGCGACGTTTACTAAAAGTTTTGGAATATAATACATCAAAAGTTTCAACTTTAAGAGGCTAAAAACTGCAGAAAATCCATTGGATACAGTCGTTAGCAATTGTAAATTACTGATACGAAAAAAACCTGTAACGAGTGCTTCTTAAGAAGGAACCACAAAAACTTTCATCTTTATATTTAAACTTTTAAACATATAATGATTATAATAACTTTTTCGTTTTTGATAGGCAATTAACTTGCTAAGTAAAAACATCGATCCAGGTACAATGTTAATCACATTTTAAAGTTAAACGTGAATCTTGTTACTTTCTTCCACCACACAGATATGAACGAGGCTGATGCCAACCAACTTTTGAATACCATGGAGACTGTAAGTGGGCATTCAAGTCTTTAATTTTTAAAGATAGTGTAACATCTTTTGTTTTTATATGAGCATCTCAAGTTAAAATTTCGTTTTTGTTTAAAAAAACCTTTTCAAAATTCTATTGAAGTAAAATAAATTATTTTACTTACAATGCACTCACCTTTAAATCAGTTTTTAGAGGTGGATGTTACCTTTGAATAAAAAGCTTAAAATCTACAAAAATACTATGTCATTACTTTTTTCTACTATCATCATCACCATTATCATCATCATCATCATCATCATCATGAACATCATCACCATTATCATCATCATCATCATCATCATCATCATCATCATCATCATCATCATCATCATCATGAACATCATCACCATTATCATCATGTTGGTGTCTCCCTTGTGCCAGATATGGCCTTCCACACAATCCGTGTAAAAAACATTCATGTATTGTGCCATCCTTCCTTCTCCTTTATAGGCAGTGACCAGAAAAAGAAGGAAATAACTGTTATATTGTATCTCACTGATCTCAGAAGCACTAGATCCTCGGCCAGTTATTGCTTTAGATTGACAAGCAAGAGATCTATGGTTCACATCATCTTACATCTTACCCCAATCTCCGTATAGGATCCTTCAGAAAAAAACCCAACAAAAACCAGAAAATGCGAAACACCCACCCCTCTTCTTTTAAGATTCTTCAGACAAAACAACAACCCATAGTACTCAAAACAATCAAAGAGTGAATAGATTTTATATTTTAAGCTTAAAAAAGAAACGAAACAAAAACAAACAATGACAACGTACTCACAACAATCATAGTGAGCACCCCTTCTTTATATAACATTTTTCAGAAAAAAAACACCCTAGAGGACGCAACTTGTTAAAGAATGCACCGTGTCTCCGTATAGGATTCTTGGGAAAATCCCAAAGGGCGCAAAACAAACAAAGAGTCCACGACCTCTGAGTATAAGAGAAACCACAAGATGCTAAAACTAATCAGAAAGTGAACCACCTCTTCATATAGGATCTAGAAGAAGAAAAAACCAAACAAATAACGCAAAACAATCAGTAGGGGACCTTTCCCCCCTCTCCTTATATAATCGTTCAAAAATATCACATAGGACTCGGAACTAATCAAAGAGTGCCACATTCATCTCCTTATAGAATCTTTAGCAAAAACTAATGGAATATCACTCTGTCTTACTCTCAGGCCCTTCGCCAGGAAGTTTCATCGGCTCTGGTCAGGCGAAACATCATCGGCGCTGGGGTAAGCTTTTAGTATCGGTAATGATCTAAATGGGTCTATCGAATAGGTGACAGTTGATTCATTGACTGGGCGGTTTATTATTGGATTAGATGTTATTGTTTAGTTATGTTGGTAAATAGAATCATTGAACAAGTTTCTGTTCGACCAACTAATTCGGTAGTTTGTTGATTTACCAATATAACAAATGATTGTTTCACAAAGGGTTGACAGGTTATGTATATTTAATAATTGGTATTAAAAATATACCTATCAGTCTCATGCACGCCAAAGTAAGCGAAATGGGTGGTATAAAGTATAAAACTAAAAGTCACAAATATAATAAAACAATAGTCAGATTAATTACCTACCGGATACCAGACTGTAGTCTGTGTATCTAGATTCTAACTTATATCTTTGGCGAGGAGTAACGTTAGACTTTAAAAAATGTTTTAGCACTTAACACTTGAGGTACTTTTATGTTATGTTTTGGTATTTTTCCTTTCTTTTCACTATCTCGACTACCTGTTTATGATTACCATTATAATTCTTGTTATTGTTTTCAAAACATTAATAACATTTTTACTCAACCTTGCTTCTGGCTGCATCGTTGTTTGACCCGCTCTCTCTCAAATTCTTTCAAAATAATTATATGGTTGTTGTTGTTGTTGTTTTTTTGCTGCTTGAATTTACTTACTTTTTTCCTGTAACAATAATTATAGTCCCATCACCTCAACTTACCTTTGTGACTTTGTTTCTCCTGATTTGCCGTTATTAACTGTAATAAGATAAGTGTGTTAAAAGAAAACTACTGCGCTCCGCTAACACTATTGTCTGCAGCTATTGGTTCTTTGTTCGGGGAAAGCAAATCTCACCCCTAGCCTAATATCTTCTAGGCTCAAGACGGACACAGGGGCGGGGTACATTGGACTTGGTCGATCACATATAATAGCATCTGTGGTCATACTGGCACTGATCTAATTAGAAGGGAAAAACACGCCCGCCGACGGAGGGGGGGGGGGGGGGGGGGGGTCGAACTACCGACCACCTGCGTTAGAGCCGAAGGTACCGCGCTTCCCACTATAGTTTGTTTCACGTCACATAGTGTTCTTATATAATCCTGAAAAAAAGCAGCGGGATTAGCTGGGTTTCGAACCTTGGACCTCTGCTAGCCAGTTTAAAGCACTGCAATGTTAACGTCTCGGTGCTCCTATTCTTCCTAACTCTGTCTTAATCTCTATCTCTGTTTCCCAGAGCATAAACGGCGGCGTGGTGTCTAAGAGAACTCTCGTCAAACGTGATGATGATGGCGACTCTGATTCTTCTTCGTCTGATGACGACGACGATGATAATGCCAGGGTGAAATGGTTTTTCTAAATCGTTATTACATGTTTAGTTCCATATTTTCTATTGATTCACCTTACCAATCGCCCCTCACACAAAATGCCATTTTATTACTGAATCACAGATTATAACTCAAATCAGACGTTTACATATACTCACGCAAAAAACTACTACTACTACTACTACTACTACTACTACTACTACTACTACTACTACTACTACTACTACTACTACTACTACTACTACTACTACTACTACTACTACTACTACTACTACTACAACTACTAATACTATGTATTTCAGATCAGCCAAAGCAACCTGAATGAGGCAGAAAAGCGCGTGTGGACTGAGATCCAGACCGCTGCAGAGACAGACCTTATGACAGACTTGATCGCTAGCACCGACTTAGCCCTTATTTTTGGTCTTTTGGAGAGTGAGTGCAAAAACACTATATTAATCCTTCACTACCAGTATACAGAGGTACAGTAATATGATATAGGTATGATACAGTCCAGGCTGTCGATGACCAACAAAAATAATGTAGAGGTGTAGACATGTAATTCTTTTACTATGTAACTTGAGCAAGAAATCTTTTTCCAAACCGAATTTCCGATAAGTATTATGATGTTGCTCTTTATCTGAACATACCGTGCTAATGTACATTAGATGAAATGAAGCCTATCTTTTCAGGCGTGAACTAGTTTGTTTTAAGGCATAACACTCATGATTATGAAAATAACAGTGTAAACTTTCCCTAATTTCCTAATGATAGCACACATACACACACACACCCCATACCATCCATCCACCCACATTTTTTTCCGCGAAATTGCGGACGATCTATGAGTAGAATAAAACAGAAAGAATCTATTCTTTCTTGACCTTCTGAGAATTAATTTTCTTTTTTAATATACCTTATAGAGATATACCAGTTTTTTAAAAGTGTATTTAACATATCACACGCACTGATTACAGTGCGTACCATCAATTTACAAATTAAACTTGACCTACTGAATTAGGAGTAGTAAATTACACACACACACACACACACACACACACACACAAAACAACAATAAAAGCGGCAACGATCAAAAACACACACACAATAAAAAACAAAGAACCTAAACCATCTTTCCCCCGCACAGATATGAATGAAGCAGATGCCGACCAACTTCTGAACACATTGGAAACTGTAAGTAGATCTATATACAAGAACCAATGGCCATCATGTCCATAATACAGTACATGTTTTTTTACTTTTAAGGATATCTTGTCACACAGAACCTCGTGTTTTAGTGTTATATCCTGCTGATTCAAAAGGGTTTTGCTAAAAATTTCTAAAACCGTGTCTTTATTTTCCCTTTTTTAAAAATAAATTCCGCTTGTGAGATCAGTCTAGCTCTATTAAAAACGATGTTAACGTATCAACATTATAAAAACTTTAATAAGGTCTTGAGCGTTTTGTGTTTATTGCTGTTGTTGATGTTGCACCATTTTAAAACGAGTCAGTAACTGTTGAGGAGAAATCACAGAACAACATTTATCACAGGCAAACCTCGCCTACGACTCTACTGTTGTATCTCTCAGTGAAAATGTTTATTCTGTTTTTAGGAACTCCGGCAGAAGACAGCAGCGATTGTAACAAAAAGAGACAACGACAATAATGAATTTGCGCAACTCCTTGGGGTAAGGCATTCATTGGTTAGAAGGCTCTCTGTGAATTACATTTTATGAAAAAAAAGATAAATGATAGGTTTCTTCTTTACTTATAGCCGTCAACAGAATTATGAGGACTAACAGATAGATTGGTTGTTTCAATGAATAATTGTAAAATAATTGAAGTGATAAATGAATACGTGACTTGATTAAATGAATTGATCCTCCTTTGCAGTTTATTTAAAGAGTATGATTGATTTATTTATCGCTTCATCGATTATCTGATTGTCTGACTGATTCACATAAAGACAATAGTTAGAGTAATATGTAAAAAGAACTTAAGGCTTTTTTTAAAGACAGATAGTACACCTAAAAAAAACATTCAACGTAACTAATGGTCTATATCCTACCAAACTTAATCAAATGAACAGGATGAATAAGAGCCAGAGGAGTTACTCGATCGCTTTAACGTTTACGAAACTCTCTTCACCAGTTCGAGTCTTTGTTCTTGAGTAAATTGAATATGTACTGACTGGATTGGACGTTTCGAAATGATTCAATATGAGACGAATTGAATAATGTTTCAAATTATGTTCAAAACTCAAATAAAGTAAATGTAGTATAGTTAATCTTTTAAACGTACCACGTGAATAGTAATTCAGATATAATAAATGGCACATGAATGTATTTTCTAATTCTTTTAAAATCGTTGCATTCAAGTTTTAGACAAATGCTAGGATAATTAAAGACTACCAAAGTCCTTAATTCCATTTATCTGTAATATAAAACACAATATTTGCAGGGCAAACGACGACAGGCATAGCTCACACTTTTGAAAAGTATAAGAATTGTTTTAAGGCCTCAAATATCATACTATATACCTTTACTATTCGACATCTAGTGCAACTCCAGAGCAACACCAAAAAGAGATAATTTGTTTAATTATACGAATTTCTGACCAAGATAAATACAACAATAATACTTTATAACTAATCTTCCCATTTTCAGGACAACTTGAGAAAAAAAATACCTGATTAACCATTTTGAGTAAATTGAAACTACTTTAATATACTTTAACAATCCCATAGCCAAAGAGAAGTTAACTACTATATACTTAATAACCTAAACATCCCATGCCCAAAGGCACGTATTCAAACGTATATCACACAACCTCCAGAACAACTTAAAAAACACCATACTTCAAACTTTAACGAAACGATGTATATTACGACACACTTTAAACCATAAGCATTTAAATTTCAAAACAACATCAAACTGCGTTTTTCTACCTTTACCACCCATTCCCAGACCCATGCCAACTACTACAGCAACCTGAACGACGCTGAGAAGAAAATCTGGGATGCCATGAAAGACGCTTCCAACCAGAACAGGCTAACCCAGTTCATCGCAGACAACGGCTACGGTGTCGTCTTTTCTCTTGCCGAGAGTGAGTGTCTTTTTTAGTTTCTTCACATCCAACGCTATTCACAACGTAGCTCCAATCATCACAAACCGCCGCTTTACGAGTAGTGTCGTCTTTTTTCTTGCTAAGTGTATTTTACGGCTATAGCGTCATTCTTTTGTCTTGCTGAGAGTGAGTATCTTTTACGGTAATGGTTTCGTTTGTTTTCTTGCTAAGTGTCTTTTAGGGTAATGGTTTCGTCTGCTTTCTTGCTAAGTGTCTTTTAAGGTTATGGTGTCGTCTGCTTTCTTGCTAAGCGTCTTTTAGGGTATTTGTTTCGTCTGTTTTCTTGCTAAGTGTCTTTTAAGGTTATGGTGTCGTCTGCTTTCTTGCTAAGTGTCGTTTACGGCTATAATATTTTGGCTACTGAGAGTAATTGTCTTTTACGGCTATATTGTAATCTTTTTTCTTGCCAAATGTCTATTACGGCTATAGTGTCGTCTTTTGTCTTGCCAAGAGTAGGTGTCATTTATGGCTACAGCGTCATTCTTTTTTCTTGGAGAGAGTGGGTGCCTTTCAAGGTAATGGTGTCGTCTTTTTTTCTTGCTAAGTGTCTTTTACGGCTATAGTGTTGTCTTTTTTCTTGCTGAGAGTAAGTGTCTTTTATAACTGTAATTGCCCTTTTTCCTGCAAAGTGTCTTTTACGACTTTAGTACCATCTTTTGTTTTGCTAAGGGTCTTTTACGGCTTTAGTAACATCTTTTGTTTTGCTAAGTGTCTTTTACGGCTATAGTGTCGCCCTTTTTCATGCCGAGAGTGAGTGACTTTTACGGCTACAGTGCCATTTTTTTCTTGCTGTCTATAGCTATAGTGTCGTCTTTTGTCTTGCTGAGAGTCCAGCGATATTAACCAGGCTGTCTCGTTGGCGGATCCCAAAACTGACGATTGATCGCTTCTAATGATAAGACCTTGTGATGCGACATAAAGACAATCGGTTTGAGAATCTACAAGGGCGTCCAGTTATAGCTCATCAGACATCGCGGCGTGATAATATGACCCGCTCTTGTTGTATGAATCGCAAAGTCTATATTGCTGCTAAGATATCAGATGTGTATTGTCTGAGCCAGTCGTAATACATGTACACTTATCCTGACCCAGCTAGCGGGGAGAAAGGTAGCCTAATTGGGTGGAGTTCGTACCAGTAACATACCAAGGTGAAGTTAGGTGTCTTACCGACTACGCGTTTTAAAGCCCTGGGGAGAGTGAGTAAGCATAGATAATTTATAATTATTTAAATATTCACATGATAAATATAATTCATCTTCGAAAAGCATACGCGATTTTCAACCACACATTACACATATACGTGAACTTATAATTTGTTAATAGCAACGTTAAAAATCATTAAAAAAAACATATGACATGTACTATTGTGCTTTATTACAAATAACTAACCAAAATTATTATCTGCCCTTGCTTCCCAGACATGAGCATCACTGAGTTCAACACTTTCATACACATGCTAGAGCAGGTGAGTTGTGTGGTGTTTTAGATGCAACCAGCACACTTCGCTGATTTAGTTGATTAGTTGATAAGTCTATTAGAGTCTGAACTCGGCACAGCTAGACTATATAGTGGATGGGTCCCAAAACTGACGTCTGAAAATTTTACGTTACTGCCACACAGATGCAGATTGGGGATACTAGGTCTTCTGTCTTAGCAAGTTACAGTAGCTGGCGCTGCGATCGAATTGAATTGATCTAACGCTTACGAAATCATCTTTAACCTTCCTCTGTCTTAGGACGAAAAAACATTTTAAATTATTCAATAGAAGGCCACAGGGGAAAAACCGGACATGTCAGATCTGGCAATTTTTGAGTTGTTTGAATTTTAAATTTCGAAGAGCTGTCATCATTTAATTTGATATGTTACAGTACCTAGTGGACATGTCCGGTTTTCCCAAAGAACAGTTTTTTATACTGCTAATTTTAGGTGACATATCTGGTTCTTCCATACCACTCTTTTCCATAATGAAAAAACTAAGTGCCCTATATAATCTAAGGGGCATAACTTAAAATATTCATATATCTGACATGTCCGTTCTTTTCCCCTGTGGCCTTCTCAAAACCATTACAGATTTAAAGCCATTGTATAGTTTACCATCGAGCGTATCCACACTAGTTACTTAACCTGTGTACTTGCATTTAGTGCAAGGTAACAGTTACATGAAGTTGATCCGGCATACTAAACAAGTAATAACTATATATTTTAATACCATTTCTAAAAAATTATGTACTTTCTGAGTGAAACATTAATATTCAAAAACTTTCTCCTCTTTATGTTTTCAGCAACTGCAAAAGGAAGCCGCCATGGCAGCCACAGTTTAAGAGTTTTTTAATTAACTTCAAAGTTGTGAGAATAAAATGAACTAAACAAATTAAATAACTGGTTTTCATCCTTATCTAAAAAAAAACATTGTTTAAAATTGCTTGTGTGTGTTGCCTTGTCTTATCCACACCATGTCTGTTCGAGATAACCAGAGCGTAGAATTTCCCCCCAAATGCGGCATTTTAGTTGTGAGCGTCAGACCACAACGGCCGAGAGACATGCTGAGCTTAGAATACAAGAGTCATGTTGCGACCGCTCACATATGCGACAACCAATCACTGGCTTGATAGGCGCTCCCTGTCACAGAATATATTGCTCCATCTGCACTGTGCATGTCGGCTAGTGTGACAGCAGAAATTGATAAAAAAAACAAAAAACAAAACAAAAAAAACAAACAAACAAAAAATCCCGACAACCAACAAAAACAACAAATAAACAATGGCAACCATGGAACCTGCCTTTTTTGTACCTCACAACGTCAAAACTATTAAGAGGTATCACAAACATTCCTACACTCATTTTGATCGCCAGATTGTAACCTAAGAGGCCGTATTTTTATCATAATGTGTGTGAGCTTTATTAAAAATTAAAGTTAGTGTATTTAAGTTATAGAAATATATATTTACAAGTTTTGTTCTTATTAATAAAAAACAGAACAAAACATTTTTTTACCGATTAAAAAAATTATTTTTCTATTTTAATGAATCGATATATTTCTTTAATATCATATGAAATTCAAAACGTTATAATGTAGGCTTCAGTGTAAATATTTTGTTTAACTGTGCCTTTAATCTAAATTCATATCTTCTAAGTATAGAATACGCGCTTGGAAGCCATAAGTAAATGAACCACGTCGCGTCTGTGCCAATAGTTGCGTCACACCAAAGCGAAAACAGAACAATTATTGTGTACACAAACTTAATGATTTGTGCCCATTCTTAGAGGCATTTTGTCCTTTTAATTTAGAGAGAGTTCGAAATTTTCCGATATTGTATATTTGCGCAAAACATTTGATACACAAAAATTTGGAAAATCTATCGCCCGTTTCATTGCATTGAAGAGTGATGTGTCTCACACGAAACCACTACAACAAAGCAAAACATCAGAAATATAAAAAGGTAAAGTTACTGTATTTAAGTTACAGAAATATATATTTACAAGTTTTGCTTCCATCAATTAAAAAAACAAAAACATTTCTATCGATCTTTTAAAGTTATGTTCTAATTCAATCAATATGTGTTTTTCTTTAATATCATAATTATGTTTATTTGCACAAAACATTTGATACACTACATTTGGGAAATCTATCGCCCATTTCATTGCCATGAAGAGCGCCGTGTCTCACACGAAACCACTACAACCAAGCTCAACATCAGAAATACAAGTAGCAATAAAAAGTACATTACAATACAGAAGAATGTTCCCAAATAAATTCACCTGCAAGCTGCACATATATCATAAGAGGAATATTGTATTACACACATACAGCAATACAGGGTAGGGCTGGGTCTGTTAGGATAGCAAGGTACAGAGAAAACTCATCGAATGATTTTAACAATAGAAAACTGAAGAGTCGACGGATTTAACAAACGATCTAAAAAATTACACTACATGTTATAAACAACTTATTTACTCCAGATCGCATCTGCTGTCCGTAAATGAACTGTGCTATTTCTATTATTACAAGTTCTTTAAACGGAAATAATTATTATTTAGTGAAAACTTTTATGTTGCATGAGCTTAGTCACATTCAGTCTGCTGACATTTATCCGGGAGAAGGCGCGAAAAGGAGAATATTCCGTAAAGTTAAATGGATACGAACAACAGCTGCTAATTAAATAATTTAAAAGATTAGAAAAAAAAAAACATTGCCGATTGATTTTGTGTTTGTTTGCAGAGACAGAGAAAATACCATACAATAGTGCTTAATGAGTATAATCTTATACTGACATCAATCCAGAAGCGGAAAGCAAATGGGGTTTCCCCAAATTAATTTCTTTTGCTGCTCCCGAGACTGACAGCTGTTAGGCAAAAACTTAAAAAGATAAGGCATAGATCCCGGGAATGGGAACCAAATTTACAAAATTACTCAGGAGTATAACCATAAATGGCTTAGGCTTGTGATTGCGTTACATGCCCATCCATGTATTCTAAACCTGTGAACGGAAACCAAATGTGTCGATTATGAAGGTACAGAGACGAAAAGACAATAAGCTTAAAAAAGTGTTGCCAGGGCCTAGGGTTATGCACATTTTTATATTATACACTTTTCTCAATGAGCATTTAGAACAAGATATAAATAGAAAAAAAAAGAAGAAAGATTTTGCCTAGTTAGATCTAAAACTCGATCCAGATAAACCTAGGCCTAGACGAGATCCTTGATAATCTTAAGCTTATACAAAAAAAGGGAGAAAAACAAACAAACAATTACAAAAATCTACAAAGTTATACAGAATTTCCATTAACATTCGAATCGACAGATATGTGAATATGTTTGAAATGCTCCTTACTGTTATACACACCTTAAATTTTCAAAACTCACAAACAGATATCCGATGGGTATATATTTTTTAAAGGATGTACTGGACTTTAGTATAATAAGTGGACCTCAATGTTTGTTTTCTTTTGCCTAAAAAAAAGGTAAAAAGTAATACGTTTCTAAGGTGCCATAGCACTGCAGGAAAAATCGAGCTACATTCATGCAAAATTTTGAAAAGATCGATGCTGTAGTTAATCATGTATGGTTGAGCAAAAATTGAGCTTTTTTGTAATATAGATTATTATTATTATTATTATTATTATTATTATTATTATTATTATTATTATTATTATTATTATTATTATTATTATTATTATTATTA
>RQTK01000241.1:244968-292856 GCA_003991915.1 Elysia chlorotica
CTACTACTACTACTACTACTACTACTACTACTACTACTACTACTACTACTACTACTACTACTACTACTACTACTACTACTACTACTACTACTACTACTACTACTACTACTACTACTACTACTACTACTACTACTACTACTACTACTACTACTACTACTACTACTACTACTACTACAACTACTACTACTATTACTAATAATAGTTATGATGACCTTTCCCATCTTTCCTCCACCCCGTCGCTCAACAGTTATTGCTACACAAAACCTGTCTTATAACACGCCGTACAGGGGGCAAAGCAACACGCAGTATGGCGGGTTTCAGCCAGCCTACCCACAGTACCAGGGCCAAGCATATCCGCCCCCTGCAGGGTATCCCCCGGGATCCTACCCTCCTCCTGCAGGGTATCCCCCGGGATCCTACCCTCCTCCTGCAGGGTATCCCCCGGGATCCTACCCTCCTCCTGCAGGGTATCCCCCGGGATCTTACCCTCCTCCTGCAGGATATCCGCCGGGACCTTACCCTCCGCCTGCAGGGTATCCTCCGGGATCCTACCCTCCTCCTGCCTACCAACAAGGACCGTACCCTCCGAATCAAGGCTATGCCCAAGAAGTAAGAAGACAACTGTGCTACGTTTGTTTCACAGTTAAACTAGAGACTGGTTTTTGTTAAACAGTATCTGGTTAAACCATTTCAGCAACTGTGCTATAGCTAGCTACACTGCTCGAATAAACCCACAATAATCACGCAACACTGGCACATTCCTATTGAAAATTTTTATTTTATCTGGCATCATCACTGAAGAAATATATGTGAAAGGGCATGCCCCTCCTCCATCTTTGGAACTTTGGCTGTTGCGTCTGAAACTGTTGTGAAAGCCTCATGCCTGCACATTTTTTATGCCACCCATTCAGTTCCTTCTTGATCTTTCTCTGCCTCTTGCCTTCTTTGCTCTACCAACCAGTATATCTATTCATTTACGGTATTTAACGGTATGTAAGAATGGAGCATTTTTCTAACAGTAGTCAACGAGAGTTATCTTCCTAACTTCAAATACAGACAAGTATGATTAAACCTATAAATCAAAATCACTAGTTTTCAAACGATTTTTTTGGTCTATTCAATAATATGGGTCTCAAGTTATAAAAAAAAAACTATCTAGATCTACATTAGGTTATCTAGGTTTAAGACTGTAACCTAGACCATAATAAAGACTAATCAAGAGATTTTCCGTGCAAATATTTCCCAGTTCGAATTAAACATGATACTCTGGGATTGACCTCAGTCGTGTATAAAAAGTATGCCCCATTCCTTCTTGACATTAGGTTGTATCAAAAGTACGTGACTGTACTAACGACAAAGATTTCTAGGTGTCTAGATTGGAAGAAGCAACATCTAAACAAAACAGGGAACTCTCACTTTTTTTATCTGGGCAATAGTATGTAAATCTGATGAAATTTAAATTTACCGATTTTGGATAGAGAGTCAACATTTATTATTTCTTCAGATGTGTACTTATTGATTAAGAGAGTAATGAAGGCTCATGCCTACTTCCATTCGCTGGCAAGACTTGATGAAGTCAATACGCGATTTGCCTCTTTCATTCATTCATCTTGTGTCATCTCTGAAGAGGTCGGCCTGCAATGGCATGTCTCTCGTCCCTTTTTAGGTTTTTTATGCATTTGTTGTAAATTCTGAAATATTCTCCTCCCTGTTCAGTCATTTATGTCATCCAAACAATGTTTTCGTGGTCTTCCTTTGCCTCTCTATCCCTCCGCCCTCCCCCCTCCCCATTAGTATATCTAGATTGAACCTTGGCGTCTCAGATGGCCCAAACATCTCAGCTTTCTTGTTTTCGTATTTTCTAACAAATTGAGCCTTACTTTCAGCAACAGGAATGCTTCTTTATTTGTTTTCTTACCTCCCCATCTCTGATGGGGAAATCAGTACTTTCCAACAAATAAAGCGTGGTGTAAGACAAGGATGTGTGCTCTCTCCAGACCTTTTCTCTATTTACAGTGAAATAATCATGCGAAACTTAGAAGGACATCCTGGAATAAAAGTGAGAGGTCACAATATCAACAACCTTAGATATGCTGACGATACAGTATTGTTAGCAGAAAACAACAATGATCTACAAAATTTAGTAAACATTGTAGAAGAGGAGAGCAGGAAAAAAGGATTAGAACTGAACAGTAAAAAGACAGAGGTAATGGTTATCAGCAAGGAACAGATATCGCCGACGAGTGACATCTATATCAAAGGAACCAAACTCAAACAAAGTGACCGCTTTAAATATCTAGGGGCAATAATATCAGGCGATGGCAGAAACAACATCGAAAGATCATCTCGCATAGCGCAGTCAAAGGCAAGTTTCCAGCGCATGAAAACCATCTTAACAAATAAGCGCATCTCCATCCAAACAAGAAAAAGGGTCCTTCAGTGCTACATAGAACCTATTCTAATGTATGGTTGCGAGGCGTGGACGGTGTCAAAGCAGATAGAAAAGAAACTGAAAGCAATAGAAATGTGGTTTTTAAGACGAATGCTCCGCATCTCTTGGACAGAAAAGAAATCAAACAAAGAAGTTTTAGAAGAAGCTCAGGCAAAACCATCAATAAATAACAAGGTGAGGAAAAGGCAAACAACATTCTTTGGCCACATGATGAGAAGAGAGGGACTAGAACATCTAGTGACGACAGGAATGATTGATGGGAAACGCAGTCAAGGAAGGCAAAGAGAAAAAAATGGCAGACGGGATGAAGGAGTGGCTACAAATATCAAAGGTTACAGATATGATGAAACTAACCAGAGAAAGAGAGATATGGAGGGACATGATCACCAACGCTATGAGGCATGGTACTTGATGATGATGATCTCTCCAGCGTATTGTGGTCACACCCGATGAAATGTTCATATTATTGCTATGCTCTTCTCGCATGTCTGTTAAGCTCTATGTTTCACAATCGTACAAACGGACGGAGTGAACATAACACCTGATCAGCCTCACTAGCCTTATTCATTTTTGTACTGATAGACAGAGATGTCACTATGGTTTTCATTTGACAAATTGTTTCTTTGCCAGGTGCAATTTTTGTATTAATTTACGCTTTGTTCTTTCACTCCCTGTGTTTTGTTGGCCAAGGCACTAAAACAGTATAGCCTAATAGTCTTGTTCAACTTATGTGTTTTCAATGTTGATATGAATGTCGCTAGTGTTCTTTGCATCAGCATAGCCTCCGTTCTTTTAAATGTGTTTGCATCGGTCAGACAAAAATAATACCAGAGACAATAGATTTAGTGAGACGTCTCACAAAAAGAGCTTACGGTGCTGTTGATACGAGGAGCTAGCGGGACGCATAAAGAAGGAAGGAACCGCCATAACTATCCTTACCCATGTACGCCTATATACCTATATAACTTCTTCCAGTAAAACCCCTCACTATTTCACCCTCTCTTCTAATACTTTGTCAATATTACACAGCCTACGGAGTTAAGAAACCGACAATGTAAACCCTACTCATTACACTCGCTGCTTTCATGATGCAGGTTACTTTTAATCTATCAGCAATTTTTTTGCATACTTCAGTGCCTTTGCCTTATATTATAAGAAGAAATGCGTAGGCATCGAGGCCTGCTTAGAACAGGCCAACTCACCGAAATGATCAAAGTGAACTTATTTTGGCGTTATTCGGGTAATAGCGATCTATCTCTGATAAGACATAACGATAGTTAGTTCATTGTGAGAATCAAAGATTTTTTTTTGCTCAGCCTACTCAACCTACACTGCAGTGATGACAAATGATCCAATTGTACTTACTATTTTAATGATATAATCACTTGGATTCTAAATGCTAATGTTTGTCTACTCCGGTGACTGCCTGCTATTTTTGGAAGCCTCCGTAGGCATCAAAATATCTTCAAAGAGTATATATTTAGATACATTATGAAAAGGATGATAGTATGGACTTTCTCGACTCATAGTGTTGGTAGATAATAATTATAATACATGTTTGACATTTAAATTAATTAGTAGGTCTTAAAATCACTGAAGAAAAAAAGTTCTGAAAGTTACTTCCTGTGTGGTTTTATCACTTGAAGATTACATTTCGAGGTATTTACACAAAATCTCTTTTAATTCAAAACTTCAGGTTAGTTTGTAGGCCTATTCAGTCACCATACCTCTATCAATTACAAAATGTAAAAAAAAATTCTTTGGAAATTAAATAGATATTTACTTTCTAGGATGTTTTTATATCATTGATCAGTTTTGGTAGATAGAACTGAAACATTTACCGAATCCGTTTGAATGCTTTTTCTCATGCAGGTCACTGTTGTGATGATTAAAAGAATAGAGACTCCAGAAGAAAGAATGCGTAAGTTTTCCCTTTAGATCTGGTCATATCAAAGTGACAGGATTTGAAAAGGGCACGGATATAATGAAAAAAGGGCAAAGGGAGAGAGAGAGAGGGGGAGAGAGAGAGAGAGAGAGAGAGAGAGAGAGAGAGAGAGAGAGAGAGAGAGAGAGAGAGAGAGAGACTTATAAATATTAGCAATGATGATGATAAAGACAACGTTATAGTTTTATGGTGTAAATAATGTTAAACAATGTAACACTAACCATTTATGACTTTTCCCTCAAAACAAAAGCAGAGCAACTGAGAGAAAGGAGAAAGGGTCGGGGTGTAAAATAAAAAGTCGAAATGAATTTTACAAAATAGCATTTGTTAAGGGAAAAAGAGCCACAGGTTGAAAAATAATAATAAAAACAAGCAAAAACCAAAGCAAAACAAAACACAAAACACCAGAGAAACGCAACCCCACACAGGACACATGGAGACAGTTCGTTTCATTAAAAGGCTTTTCATCAATCTACGATCATGTAGCATCTCCGACCCATTCATCCTATGCAAGTCCAGTTTCCCACCTGCTGTCGGATGTTTATAAAATGTAAAATGTTGTGTACTGCAGAACGTTAATTCAATGTACAACCGAAACATTTTTTCGTGTAAAATACCTTGTTAAGTTTTTTTGTCCATTAGTCCACAAAAGTGAATGCTTCATCGTTTAATAATTATTTCTACACATATTTTTAAGTTGGACTTGCGTCTTAAAAATAATAATGATCCTTGAACTTCATGTATTTGTAGTATTCCAAGAGCTGTGATTTAACCCTCCTATGATTATACTCTTGCTACATGTTTATTCTGACGTCCCCGGCCCCTGCAGGGTTTATCCGGGGCGTGTACAGTATTCTGGTAATGCAGCTTTTTGTCTGCTTCGGCTTTGTCCTGCTTGTGAATTTGAAGTAAGTCAAGGCCCATACCGCCGGTTAAGTGGCATATTATTGTACATTGTAACTGCAAAGGGTTAAAGAAGACAGGATTGCCTCTGCACCCGCAACCTAATTATGCCACCTTGAGAATTTGGACTAATTTTTACTTTTGAACCCATTTTTTTTTTTTTAGAAATAATGATATTTTCGTCATGTCCCCGCCCCACCCCCTAGTAATAAAGCTTCTCTCATCATTACTTTTACTTTAAAATTACATACCATAAAGAAAATGACCCGCAGCTTTTAAAAAAGTTATTTGATCAGAAAATACATAACGTAAAGCTGTGTTTACGAAAAGGTTAACCACCTTTGTTATGAATTTTATTAAATATGTTTCTAGAGTAGTTCCCTTTTATGAAGAAATGTAAACATGTCAACTTTAAAAAATAATATCATTCTTTTTACTTATTGATTAGCGACAACAAAGAAAAACAAACAAGCAAAGAAAAAACAACAACGAAACAAAAAAAAAATCCTCCCGTCTCTAAATCACAACATATAATAAAAACATATAAATCAATATTGGTCGAAATTATAAATTCCACAGATTTTGACAGTTTTCCTTTATAAAAGTAAAATCGTATAATAGACACAATATAAACTGAGGATTTTGTATTTTAACCTTATTCATGTAAACATAAACTTTTAAGTGTCATGCTAATTTAAGTTTTGATATAATGAGGACGACAATTGGAATATGCTTTATACATTCAAAACACTTTTTTTTATATGCGTATGCTGTTTAACGTAGCAAAATTATGCCCCTAGTCCTGGCTGTGCGATGCTCAATATAAACTGTTTTCTTGTTTTATTTTCATAGTGAGGAAGTGCGGAAAGCGGTGTCCAACATCCTTTTCCTTTTAATCGCCCTGTAAGTAGAACACAATTTCAAATTATTTTTTCGTATTGTGGAAAGAAGGTTGTATAAGCATAGAGATCTTAAGTGATGCAATGGATTGTTATATCCTTTATCATGTTGGTAATTTTCAATACAATTTTATCAACAAAAGTAATATAATTGCTGGATTTTGAGATCTTGAAATGTTTGTTGATGATAATGATGATGATGATGATGATGATGATGATGATGATGATGATGATGATGATGATGATGATGATGATGATGATGATAATAATAATAATAATAATAATAATAATAATAATAATAATAATAAAAATAATAATAATAATAACAATAATAATGATAACAATAGTTATAATAAAAATAATAATAGTGTAAATAAAAGCAATGCAGATAATAACGAAAAAGTTATAGTTTAATGGTGATAGCACTGTTGAACAATGTAACACTCACCATTTATGACTTTTTCTCCCTAAACAGGGGTCTCTACATCGGCGTTTCCATCTCCTTGTGCTGCTGTAGCCAGAAAATGGCAAACACTAACCCTTTCAGCGTTAGCGTCCTCATCATTTTAGTAAGAGGCATAGAATGATATAGAGGGTTTAGACGAAAGAGACCGACAGACAGGCAGGCAGACAGACAGACAGATTTATAGATAAATAGATAGATAAGCTCCTTTAAATATACTATAGCTTTTTGAGAGATAGATAGGGGGATAGAAAGGTAGATATATTGATAGATAGATAGAAAGTTAGATAGATAGATAGATAGATAGATAGATAGATAGATAGATAGATAGATAGATAGATAGATAGATAGATAGATAGATAGATAGATAAATTATTATTCTATAGATGTTTTTTGTTGAGGGGTTCATGAGTTGAGTTAACTGAGAATGTTGAGAATGTTGTTTTCCCTCGTCTGCAATAATTATAGCTAATGGATCAGAAGTACAACGCCACCGTACGTAACAAATGCTAGAAATCCTTCATATGATTTTATATCTAAAGACGAATCGCAAATCAAGTGTTACTTACCACCCTAATTCCTAGCATTGGACATAAAGAAACAAACGCTTACCATAACCTTTACCTTACCTTGTTTCCCTCTCACAGACCGCCTCTATGAGCTTCCTAACAGCTTTCGTGGCTGGGTAAGACATAGAAAATTATCTTTGTGGTCTATACTCGAGTAATATTATCAAAGGAAGCTACATTTAAGTTTTATTTTTACATTTTCGCTTCTATGAGGTTCCTGTTATAAAATATTAGGCAGATGTGACTAGTATAAATTTAACATGACTAAAGATTTTTTTCACAAAGTAAATATTTTAGTATTTGTTTAATATTAGGGTAGAAAGAAGTTTCTATGCAGTTTTGCAGTTTAATTCTGCGTGACGGTTACATAACTTATGCTTGTTATTTAAACATAGGTATTTGATTTAACGGTTTATTTATGGGTCTTGGTTTTCAATTTTCACGCCGAAAATGACATTTTTGTTATAGAAAAGAAACTGCTTCAAGCCGAGGGATCTTCATAATATTAATGCTTTTCAAATGAAAATAAAATGGTCACCTTTTCCCTCTGTCCACAGTAAAGTTGAGCACAAAACTGTGTTACTGGCTATTGGAGTGACTCTGGTAAAGTGCACGACATGTCTATAATTATCCTAAATTACAGCACAATCGTCTCCAAATCACACCTCACATGAAAGTTGTGTCCATATTCTACTCTACACGATAGTCATGTCTATACAAGATAAGATAAGATAAGCCTTTGTTATCCCAAATCAAAATTTGTCCTGGTCGTACTATGTTACATTTTGTTTATTATATCAACATCAGTTATAAATACGTGAGAGGGAAAAAATGAAATAAAATAAAATAAGCATTTAATATTCACGTGTAACAACTGTCAAAATTATACACTGTCAGACATACATTATTATTATTAAGACATACATAATTATTATTTAAACATACATAATTGTTATTTAGACCACACGTCTTTCTGCACATACCCCTACATCCACAAGTTCGCTAAGCATGGCAACTTTGTAGCAATCTGATGAAGGCCGGCACCAAAGAGTTTTTATATCTGTCTGTTCTGGCCCTTTTGTGCTATTTTTTATTCACTTTTAAAATTGTGGTTTATGTCTGACGTTACAGTTTTTTGAAAGGAGTTTGTTCACAGTCAAAATCATATCATAAACGACAAAGGTGTGTATAGTCTACCATACACGATAGTCATATCTGTATCATAGTATTCACGACAGATGTGTCTATATTCTACATAAATGATAGCCATGTTTAAAGTTTTTAAATCATATCGTTACAAACAGATGTGTCTACAATTATTCAGTGTAAAAGATAGACACGTTTATAGTGTTTATATCACACTCAAACGACTGATGTATCTATATTCTACATAATTGATAGCCATGTTTATATTGTTTATATCATATTGTAAATGACAGATGTGTCTATAATTTTACTCAACCATACATGACATTTTATATCATACACGAAAGTTAAGCTTATATTCTTCCCTACACGGCACTGATTTCTATCATAATATTATGTCATATACTATACTTGGGTTTGTATTTTACCATATCTAACAACGATTCCTATTATACAATCATACCAAAACAATAGTTGGATCTGTGTTTTACCATGCAGGATAACGGTTTCTGCACGTATACTCTACAAAACACGACACAATTACCTTTATAATACCATAACCCAAAGTGTCTATATTGTACCGTAGACGTCAGTCGTGTCTATATCTCAACATAAATGAAATTTTTATTAGTATCTAGGTTCTGCCCTTATAATTTCATATAAAAGACAAGTGTGCTTATATTTTACCACGTATCCAATCATGCACATCTACTGTTCATTAAGAGCGCTTAGTGCTATCTTTGCATAAATAAGCGTCTTTTGAGTTTCAAGGCGATTCGATGAAAAACCATCTATATATTATAAGTCAAGGGTTTCAATCTAAAAAAAGGACAGTCATCTTCTCTCATTGGTGCCTAGTAGTGTAGCAAATTTCACCATTCCCGAAATTTTTGGTCATTCTATTTTATTTTACCAAAATTATGTCTTTAGATATCTATTCCATTGCTAAACTGCAGTGAGCATTGCAAAGCACGTTATATTCTCCGCGTTATATGTTCGTCCTAGGTACATGCGCATCTCGGGCACTGGCGTATCATCATTCTAGAAAGGACTAATATCAACCTCTCACTCTCGTTGTCTCTCTCCTCTCTTTCTCTGCCTCTCTGTCTCTCTCTCTGCCTCTCAGTATCTCTATGTCTCTGACTTTGTTAATATGTGTCTCTGCCTCTGTCTCTCTGCTTATGTATCTGTCTCTATTTGTCTGTCTGCGGTCTCTCTTTCTCTCTCTGTCTCTCTGCCTCTCTGTCTCCCTTGATGTGTCGCTCTTGCTGCTTTCAGCATAGCTCATTCTGGTAACGAATTAAGATCTATTGGCTACTACTCACTTGTTCTTTGCTATTTCAAATAGATTAAAGTTATTGCAAACCACAATCAAACTCCATTAAAGAAGAACCACTATGATCTGAAAATTATATCAAACTAAACTCTACACTAATCAGAACAACTTCACCATCCTCCTTTATATCTTCCCTTCGACTCCTTGACGTTACTCCAACCTGCATGCTGCCCTATATGGTCGCCTTCTCTCTCTCCCCCCCCCTACCCATTCAGCTGGTCACGTTAGCCCTCACATTGATCGCCTGTACATGCTCCTTTGACTTCACGAAGCTTCTGGGAGTGATGTTCGTCGTCATGATTCTGCTGCTTCTCTTCGGAATTGCGGCCGCCTTCCTCAGTAAAGCGGTACGTACTGACAATATACACGTTTCCTGGGGCCACCTACCAGCTAACCATACCCAGTACTATGTTAGAACGTCGGAAATAACTTGGCTTGCTAACATATTTACGTCAGTATCACTTGATTTACGGGTATATATTGTTTCGTATACAAATGAAGTATAGTGAAAAGTACATTAATAATATTTGTACTAATGATTCGTCATTAATATTGTTTTCTTTGCAGATGCCAATCCTCCACATTATCTATTCTTACCTTGGAGCGATAGTTTTCTCTGTGGTAAGTATGATTATTATGACACGTAGCATTTTTATTATCTCTGGCATTAGTACAATTTCGCCAGCACGAAAACTGTCCAATACCTATGGTATTACTTTCGGGAAATTGGCGCAAGTAGTTGGGGCTTGGTCTCCTAATCGAAAGGTCCCTGGTTCGAAACCCAAAATCAGTCAAATTGCATTTGTATGATATCCTCCCCTAACCTACAGATTGAAAGAAACACTCTTTCTCTGATATAGTAATATAACCTATATCATGGAGATGACGTTGGACGCTAGACAAAAAACAAAACAAGTTCTATCCCTGTTTCAGTAATATAGCCTATATGATGATGACGTTGTTGTTGTTCAGATGGTTTTAACGTACAACATCAGCGTTATAAAGGCTATATTGCGGACGGGACCCAAGACTGATGTCTGACAATTTTATTTGCTGCCACACACGAGACAGGGCGGATATGCCATGACTCTTGTCTCAGCTGGTCACATTAAACTGACACCGACCCAACTAGTAGCTCGAACCCGGACCTTTTGCATCGGAAGCAAATGTTCTACCACAGGGTCACCCCCCCCTCGTGATTTTGACGTTGACACATAACATGAGCAACAAACAAACAAACGAAAAATCTGTTGATCTGTTTTCAGTACATCATCATCGACACATAACATGAGCAAC
Organism: Elysia chlorotica; assembly: GCA_003991915.1. Classification (NCBI taxonomy): domain Eukaryota; kingdom Metazoa; phylum Mollusca; class Gastropoda; family Plakobranchidae; genus Elysia; species Elysia chlorotica. Next base: position 255,978 of record RQTK01000241.1, read on the forward strand.
AAACAAACAAACGAAAAATCTGTTGATCTGTTTTCAGTACATCATCATCGACACGTAACATGAGCAACAAACAAACAAACGAAAAATCTGTTGATCTGTTTTCAGTACATCATCATCGACACGCAGATGCTGATGAGCGGAAAGGAGCACAGTCTCTCCCCCGACATGACCATTCTCGGGGCCATCCTGCTCTTTGTTGACATCATCAACCTGTTCATGTTCCTCCTCAGCATACTAGACAATGATTAAGCTTCAACCTGCACATTGGAAGATTTTCTTCGTATAGGACCCCTCAGGGGTACCTAGAAAAAAATGTTGATTCAAGAGTGAAACCTGAAGCATTAGACCATAGGCTTTGAAACGTATACTCAGTTAAAAGGGCGGGTTATATTATGGGTTCCGCAAAAGTGCTATGCTTTCTAAGTTGAAGGAATGGGTTTTATTATGGGGATCTACATGCTGAGAAAGACTATCACACTTGCTAAGTTAAAGGGCTAGGTTCTGTTATGGGGAACGAAGAGTCTGTAATGCAAGCTTGGTTGAAGAAATGGGCTTTTCTATGAAGACTGGCATGCCAACTATGGCTCTGTAATGCATGCTTGATTGAAATGATGGGGTTTTCTATGAAGACCGAGATGGTAACGCACTTTTGTTTGCTCAACAAAGTAAAAAAAAAAGTATTATTTTGCTATCTAATAAAACTAAATTCATGCGTAGGATCAGGAACAATGGGAGTGTACTAGTGATATATAAAATAAAAACTGCTCTGCCTTTGGCTTTAAACTATAATTTTATTCGTAGCCTACATACGTAGCTTTAGGAGGATAAGAGCAGAGCGTGATGTCAATTCTACAATGTCCTATGTAATTTTGTGAAACACTGAATATTTAGAGCATTTTAGAAATTAAATATGTCATAAAAATTGAGGCGATGAGGAGCATAACAAGGCTATGGCTACACTCAGTTACTTGTACCGGTGTAAAGTTAAAAAGTGGACATTGAAATAACAAGTATATGCCCACCTGAGCGTAGCTATAGCCTTTATCTTTGCCCATCGTCACGTCAGTTGTGTAACTAATCTTTAGCCTAGTCTGTGGTCAAAATCGAGGCGCTCAGACTAATAGTAATTAAAAGAAAACCTGAACGGAGTTAAGATACCCCCATTGATATAATTTGTGATGCATCTTTAAAGCAGCTAATTTGCGAATGGATAGACTTTGTAAAAAGGCCATCCATTCGACTAAGTTTAAATTAAATATTTTGCAGTGCTTACTTTCTGCAATAGAAATTCTACAGTTCATGACGTGCATGTAAATTCTTTTGACAAACGGTAACTTTTTATAACGTAGGGATTTAATGTAGCGTAGTGATTAAATGTATTTTATAGAGCTTTCATCATCATCCAAAAGCACTGCAAAAACATACAATAACAATTTTTACCTTGTATGATGTAATCAGAATAAATGAATAAACAATACTGTGTATATAAATAATAGTAATTTCTAAGTTCGAGATCTTATTAGCTTAAGCCTAATATTCTTGCCGTAAATACCACGTTGTTTAGAAAAGACACATTGATAATCTCTTTGAACATCAATAATAATTATCTGAAAGTAAAATGCACTAAATAAACAATGAGTTTGTGGTGTCTTTTGCTGTATTGTTTCATATACTTTGTTTATTTCCCGTTCTTTAAATACATTAAGTTTGCGTGCTCAACGCACAAATTTGAAAGTATTTGTTACTTTTCTTATCTAAAAGAGTATTTAATTGCTTACTAGGATAAGATTAACATAAACGCGACAATCACACTTGAGTTGATTTTGGATTGATTGAATAGTTGGTTTTAGATTTGGCCATAGTACAATTGACAATAAATTTGTCTCACAGTACAAAAATGTACTGGTAGGCCAACAGGCAGCTCTTATGCATTCTGCATTGATTTTTTATATAGCATTTGGCTGGTAAATAAAAGCAAATTATGGTAGCTTAATTGTCTAACAATGAATGCAATGGAAGCATGATGTTTGTACTAAAAACCAACGTAGAACACTGTCACAGCATCTGTAAGGTTTTATACTCATGTCCAAAGGGAGCGCAACTGACTGTAGAGTCGGTCACAGTGCAGAATATTTCGTTCAGAATGAACATCTCAGTTACTAATAAATATACACGCAATGATGACGTTGACGACGAATTTCATTTATTTTAAATTTTCTCACCTTATACATTAAAGATTGCAATACCTACCAGTATGCTATAATCATACTAACGAAACACAATAAGCAGATGTTGAAATCACACCGTATATATTTACTTAGTTATTACTTAAACATTAACAGATCAAATGTCGAGCTGATGTTATATTAATAACGCTACAAACTGTAAACTTTTTCATTTTTAAACTGAAAAAAAATATGATATATTCAAGCTAGATCCAAATGTCGGCCTCTAAAAATAGAATCTTTCCTCTATATTGTGTATTTCATGCTACACATAACATGATTTTGTTAACACTCATTGTAACTTGGACCGATGTTTCTGAATAATGAAATTCAAAATTAAATTCAAACCCAATCGAGCTATAATTTATAAAAAAAAAAGACCTGCATAGGTATAAACACATTAGAAGATGGAAAGAACGCATGAAAAATATGAACCGAATTATGTTTATTGTGGAATGATACAACAATGGAAGACATTTTGGAAGATTTTTGGGCTCTTTGGAGAGATTAATACAATCATGTATAGGCTTACTCCCATTTAAGAAGTCCCGTTATTTTTATTGGCGAGAATCCTTTAAAATAGTATTTCTTTCGGTCACTGTATCTTTGTTAGATTTTGTGGTCATACAAATTTATTATGAAATTCAATAAGTTCATACCTGTCCACAAAGTATTAGTAAGTTAGTAGGATGTTTTCATAGACTCTCTATAATTAAGAACAAACCAAAATTACTTAAGTTTTTGTTGTTGTAATCACACCACCTGTCTTGGCAATAAATCCGAAGTGCAATTTTTTTTTTCGGTAAGCTTAAAATCCAGTGTAAAACTCGGTGCCATTATTTCAATACAGTTTTTTTTTTCGTTTTTCTTCTCTTACTTCAAGGTTGTACAAAACAGTAAGAGCAAATAATGAAAGGGGGCAAAATAAAATTGTTAGGAAAAACAAACTAAAAAATAGAAAGTTGACCTCAGAACCACTCTATTGTTATTATCTTGGACATTTTAAATTCTGTGTAATTGTGTAAAACCATTATCTCTGCGCAAAGTTAATCTTGTCATTATTCCTTGTCCGACGCCATTAGCGTATCACACATTTTTCGTTCTAGATAAAGGCACATTATGTTGTAAAGGCAGAAAACGTTTTCTTTAAAAAAAATAGGGCAGATTTATATATATTAAAATAACTTTTTTTTATATAATAATGCAACAAAGATAATCATAAATCATTTACACCACTCAATAGTATATGCATAATAACATGGTGATAACAAAATGGAAGCTGAGAACAATGTGAAATGTCATGAACCTAATGTTTTTCATCAATATCACAACACGTAAGCGTGATGTCCTTTGTTATTGTAAAGATGTAAATTTTCTAAAGTTCACAACTTGCATATTGTTGAGACAAGACGTTGATAAATAATGGCATCCTTAATAATTATGATTCCGTCCTTTGCTTATGCAGACACGAATATTTATAAATTTTTTTCAGGCGAAGACGATAAATCAAGTTTTGGAATTGAGCATCACGGAAAGAAAGATGAATATTGCTAAGTTTATAAAACTTTAAAAAAAAGGTGTGACGTTCATAGAAAGCCATTTTGGAAACCAAAAGGATTTACTGCCTGATAAACATAAATGAAAATGAAGCTGACATACATAGACTGTGAAACATGAAAATAACACTGGGATATCCGTGTTAGCATACTATTATTTTGTTGAATGTACAAGATGAATTGCAAAAGCATAGTATTTCAGTCATATAATAAGCAAAATACGTGCAACAAATTTTTTTTTCTTAGAATAGAGTAATAATGTTTTAAAATGATTTCAGAAAGTAACATAATTGTACATGGCTTTTCTTTCCATTTTGGTTTAATACCAGTGATGATTTAGTCTTTTTTATCAGTTTTAAATTTCAGGCAGCTTTTGAACAGGTACTTGTTGACATGTCGCACTTTAGAAAATCGAGGGAACAATAGATAGATATTGGCAGATACGTATTCTAATATTCACATTTCAATTATTTTTAAAAATCAAATTTATATTCATAAACAAACCGTTGTTGTGGTAAGAAGTGGCATGCAATGCTTCACCTTAAAAATTAAAACCCTAAACCTAAACAACATGAATGATAAAATCGAAACCGAAACGCCATACAGCTAACATGAAGCCTAAAACCTTCTACATTACTCAAAGTACTTAGTCTAGACTAAAATCCAAAACTCCATGACTGCCAAAACTGCTTACTATACTTTTACTTAAACTCCGTCAAAAACCACAACTACAATGTACTGCCAACACTAGCTTTAAACCTAAACTCCGTGGCTGCCAACACTAGCCTTTATCCTTAAGTCCGTGACTGTCGGCACTAGTTTTTAACCCTAACTCATTGACTGCCAACACTAGTTAACCTAAACTCCCTGACTGCCAACACTAGTTAATCTTAACTCCGTGGCTGCCAACACTAGCCTTTATCCTTAACTCCCTGACTGCCAACACTAGTTAACCTAGACTCCTTGGCTGCCAACACTAGTTAACCTAGACTCCGTGGCTGCCAACACTAGTTTTAACCTTAACTCCATGATTGCCAACACTAGCCTTTATCCTTAACCCAATGACTGTCAACACCCGTTTTTAACCTTAACTCATTGACTGCCAACACTAGTTTTAACCTTAACTCCCTGACTGCCAACACTAGTTAACCTAGACTCCGTGGCTGCCAACACTCGAACCGTAGCCGCTGCTGTTAATCGCCAACCGGGGCATGGACATAGTGTGCACAGGGGATTCGAACTCGCGATCTTTGTGACCCATGCCGGCGACCTTCTGCCTGGACCTGAGAACCATGGCGCCAAGGATGGTGGCGATGACCAGTAGCAGGAAGAGGAACACGGACAGAATGATGATCACCATGGTAACGTCCGACTTGTTGACACAGTCCTGGCTCTCATTCACAAGCTGCACTTGGCCGTCTGGGGTTTTGTTTTTGTTTTCGTTGTTTTGGTTTTGTTTGTTTGGGGAGGGAGGTATGTGAGCAAAGGAAAGGTAAGGAACAGGGTGTGTGTGGAGTGAATAGGCAAAGGTGAATGGGGAAGGGATGGGAGTGTGAGGGTTGTGGGGAGTGTATAAAGAGTGGGAAGTGTATGGGGAGTGGAGGAGGTAATTATGAATAAAATAATTATAAAAGGGTTACATTGGCCTGTTTAGCTAGAAGTATATAAAGTTCGTGCTAAATACTGCCTGGCTTACAGACTGTTATTATCAATATAATATTTTGAAAAAATCAGTTATAAATAAATACCATTACTACTACTACTACTACTACTACTACTACTACTACTACTACTACTACTACTACTACTACTACTACTACTACTACTACTACTACTACTACTACTACTACTACTACTACTACTACTACTAGTACTACTACTATACTTTACATGTTTTTAATTCATTTGCCAGAGTGATCACTTACCTGTAGGAGCGTTGGGGTCGTAGACCTTGACGTAGCCTGACACACGCTCTTCTGAGTCTTCTGTACCTCTCTTGAAGCGAATGTTCACTGCTGATCTTCGCTTCCGTGCCGGCTCTGGTGTTGAAGGGTGTATAATTTTTCAATTATTTTGTTGTGCATTCATTAGATTTTAATTTATGTACATACTTTGTTATCACCACTGCTGCTTCTGCTGAAATTACTACTACTACTACTACTACTACTACTACTACTACTACTACTACTACTACTACTACTACTACTACTACTACTACTACTACTACTACTACTACTACTACTACTACTGCTGCTGCTGCTATTTTTCCTTAGCAGTAAGATGTAGGGTTAAGTGAAAATGACCAAAAAACACCTTGCGGCTTTTTACTTTTTAAAACTGACCCCGGCTGGATCGAACGCCATCGAACTTCATCCACAACCACCCCCTCCCTCTCCCGTCCTCCCCTAGACCACAGACCATAGACCTGGAAACCCTCTCACCTTTCACACTTGTGTTCGGATCTTTCCTCACAGCAGACGCCACACGCCAGACGTCTATCAGCGACTGCCTGAACACTACAACATCCGCCGGAACACAGGAGATGCAGACCCTGGTCTTATACACCTGCCCCTCTACTACACCGCCTCACCCCATCCCCCCTCCCGGGTCTCTGCCAAATATTACACGCTTTGCACTCCACATGACGATAATAGATAGAGTAATCACAACCCTATAGGCCCGAGATTTTCTGATCTCTCATTGGCCCCGCTAGTCTGACATAAAGCCATAGTTGGACGCCGGTGCAGATTCCATTGCCCACCGTCTCTGTTCATGCCGTGAGACCGTTTATCGCAGAGTCTCTATTGTCACACTCGAGGTAGCCTTATCAAAAGTTGGCTCCCCACCCCGTCCCCCGCCCGTCAATGTTGAAGACTGGCGTTATCAGCCGGACCACTACTACTACTACTACTACTACTACTACTACTACTACTGCTCCTCCTACTACTACTACTACTACTACTACTACTACTACTACTACTACACTGCTGCTGCTGCTGCTGCTGCTGCTACTACTACTACTACTACTACTACTACTTCTACTCCTACTGCTAATATTTCTGTAGGTATAACTAATACAAATATTGTTAAAATAACCCTTGTTCTACATTTAAAATGTATGTAATATTCTATATATTATAGATATTATGTAGATAAAAATAAGTGTTCTCCCTAGCTTACAATTTATGTCTGTTTAATACCAAAGATAGTGTGCGGCATTATTACTAATAAATAAATCATTGTTGATTCTTCATTATTAACATATTTTGTTTTGCGACTTCACCAGTAAAACTACTCAAATACAAAGGTTGAATAAAATAATACACGAAACCACAAGTGGTTCATTTAATCTATCACTAATCAAACGGTTGAGGTTATTAAACATTCACAATTTTACAAGCCTTGCCATTGGGTCGACTAAACGATTAAGGCCTCGAACACAGTGAGTTGAAACATCAATACGTTTTCTACACGAATTCGTCTCGCGGTGGGAACGTGTATTGGAAACCCTATTTAAACCTCCCACTCAAATACAGTGTCAAGACAAATTTACTTCACTGCAAAGCGCGCCCTCTCTCTCTCTCTCTCTCTCTTTCTCTCTCTCTCTAACTTTTTCACGAAAGGTCACAAAAGACGAATTTGTGTAGAAAACGTACGGATGTTTGTACTCACTCCGTTTAAGGCCTATCGCAATCAAGTCAAAGTACTGAATTTTATGAACGTTGCTTAGTTGTAGTCAATGACTATCAATTTCTTAAGGAAAAATCTTTTTAGTATCTTTTTAAAAGCAGAGCGTGAAGTACAGTGTTAGATCAACCTTTTCTTGTTTCGTTTTTTTTTTCAACTCTAAAGAGGCAATTAAACATTTAATACCACTATGTTATAAGAACTTTTAGCTTTTTATTATTACCTGTAAAAACAACATCCACGCTGCTGGTTGCTGGAGCTACACCATCTAGCGTAACAGTGCATCCGTAAGAGACGGTCCCTGCATCCGCAGAAGTATCGACCAACTGGACGTTGGTGTTAAAGTCTGGTACTCCTGCCCTACTCCAGCTATACGTGAGGGTCCCCGTTGTAAACCCAGCAGCTTTACATATCAAAGTTACCTGTGTGCCTTTAACCACTGGGCCTGAAGGCTCCACATAGACTTGAGCGGTTAACGTGGCTGTGACAAGAAGTAAGAGTCGAAGATAGAGAGACGTTAGATATTGGGTTTTTTCTTTTTTAGAAACAGTGGATAAGGTTGGTATTATATTTCTCGCAGTCTTTTTTAAATATTCATCGTTGTAAGTGTTCTTTACGTTTCACCACACACACTCTCTCCATCCTTGCGTTTCACTCTCTGTTTCTGCCTCTGTCTTTTTCTTTCTCTTTTTTTTAAATTCTTCGCCTCTTTCTTTCTCTTTTTCTTTCTTTTTGTCTGTCTCCCTCCCCCCGGGCCCAACCTTGTTCATATCCAATCCTTCTCTTTCTATCATTCTCACTGAATAAAGCTGCAGAATTCTAACATAACTTTTCTGTTCTAAACTTGTATCATTTGTTTCGTTTTTGCGGAAACCTAAACCTTTTGATTTCTTTTTCTTAACCGTTTTCAGCTGAGATTTAAACACAATTTTAATATTTTTTTGAAATCTTGAACCAATTTATGAAGTCATAAAATTATATTATATTTACCAAAATATATATCAATCAACTAACCAGTCCACCAACTGATAAGACAATCAAACAGTCAATCAAACAAGCAACCAACCAACCTACCAATCAATCAATCAATCAATAAACGAACCAACCAACTTATAAATTAATTCATAAATTGATCATCCGGTTATTAAATTAACCATCCAATAAATCAATTATTAAATCAACCAATAAATCAACAGATCTTCTATTTAAATCTTGAACCCATCTTTGGCGCCATGCATACATTCATAACTACCCAATTAACCATTCAACAAACTGCTTAACCAATCAAGCCACCATGCAACCAGTCAAATAATCAATTGAATGAATGTAACCATCGCTATACTTACAAACAGTGGTCACGGATATCGTGTTACTGTCTGCAGTTGCCGAAGTCCCGTCGGTCACCTTACATGTGTAGCTCTCCGTCTTAGGGTCCGCAAGGTTCACCGTGAAAGTCGACGTGGTGGCCAGTGGAGTCGTGCCCGTCCCCCCTAGGATTTCATACGTGTAGGTCCCGTCTCCACCTGTAGCGCTGCACGTAAGGATAACGTCCTCATTTGTGTTCACGGGGTTACGGTTATCGCTGGTGAGTGTGGCTGTGAGAGCTTGCACGGCGGCTAATGGAGGTTGATAAAAAAGTGCCTTTCGTTATGGTTGGTATACAGTTATGGAAACAACTCCAAGTTGCCCTAAATGGTAGAAAGCTGGACTGCTATTTGGAGCATACCCAATTAGATCCGTAGAGCTAGTGCTAGACAGGGCACTTGTAAAAGAAAAATGGACACACAGCTAGAAGCAGATGTCGATTGACTGTGGACATAACCCAGGGAAAGTGAAGCAACTAAGGAAATGTGGCAGACCATAAACAACATGAAAGGACAACATCAATGACTGGAAATAGGACTAAAAATTGTGTCTTTCCACATGACTCATAACAGAGACAGTTAAAGGAAAACAACAACATATCAGGCAGTGCAGGCAGCAGTCAGACGCCAGAGTCACCGAGGGTTGGTTGGGGGTTGGGTTGGTTTAACGTCCAACAGCAGCACTATATAGGATATATTGTGGACGGCCCCCAAGACAGACGTCTGACAATTTTATGGGCTGCCACATACGAGACAGGGCGGGGATACCATGGCTCCTGTCTCAGCTGGTCACATTATACTGACATAGACCCAACCAGTAAGGAACGCAACGGCCAGGATCCGAACTCGGGACCTTTTACGTCGGAAACCGATGTTCTACCCCTGGACCACCGCAACCCCCCCCCAGAGTCACGGAGCACCCAGGCGGTTTGCGAACCAACGGACGCCACCGATACCAAAAGCCTAGCCACTACAATAATATTTCAAACAGTGCTTGCTATTATATATAGACTTTAAAGTCCTTGTGTAAGCCTTTAAAATACACTAATATTAGATTTACATCTCAATATCAGTTAACTCATTTTGTCATAAAAGAGGGTTTAGAATAAAAGAATACTGCTCTTGAATGATGAGTTACCTATAAAGTTGATTTTGAGGTCGAGACTATCAGCTGTAACACCAACATTTCCTGTATCTGTGGCCACACATTTGTAGGTCTTCTCTCCAACGACGTCCGACGTGGCTTGGTGATTGGCCAGTGCAGATACAGGCTGTCCACCTTCCTGTATAACATACGTGTACGGCCCGGTTCCTCCTGCGGCTTTACAGCTGAGGTCAACGTTAGTGTTTACCGTAACGTCTCCTTTAGGCGTCGCGGTCAAAATTGCAGTCAATGTATCTGAGAGAATGAGCGAATTTAGAATGTTAGCAAAGATACATGTTGATAATCGATAAGCTTTCTTTAAGATGTGCATGAGGCAAATCGAAACATTCCACAAGACTTCAGTCCTATGTGGCGCTCCATGTAAAACGAACACGCCAGCTGATTTCTGATTTGTGAAATCGGCAGAGTTTTCTTTGAATTTGAAGCAAAGCAACAAAAATATGATCTAGTAGTGGGATGGGGTTGAACAATTTGCTGATTAACCTGCCAGCAGGTAATTCGCCTAAATAAGAATTGTGAGATATACATAGACTACCCACATAGCAACAAACTATAGTGGGGTGGGATCGAACGTTTTGTGAATAAACACACCACCAGTTTATTAATTAAGGCGGCAACATGTAACTGTATATTAAAGAGATAAAAACAAAACAAAGATGTCTTAATCATGAGGTGTATAGCCACTGCCCACGTACCAACATATTACAGTGGGATGAGTCGAATGTCTTGTTTATTAACAAGTCAGCGATTGATTTACCAAGACGGCAACCTGTATTTTCATTGTTTTTAATCTTTCGTTGTTTTTACAATGTAACAGTAGCTTACAACTTGTGTTCCTTAAGACGTATCGTAAGCTTGCAAGTACTTTGTAATTACAAACCATACTAATTTAGAGATGTATAGAAACAACCCACGTACCAACATACTGCAGTGTGACGGGGTCGGATGTTTTAATGGTGCCAGCTGCGTCCTTGACCTCACACACATAGGTTTTAATCCCCACAGTTCCTGTGGGCAAGATTTTCGTGTTCTCAGTGGCGAAGATCGGCGTGGTGGTGTCGCCCTGCTCTCTGATCGAGTACTCCAGGGGCGAGGTCCCACCAGCCCCACTACAGGTCAAGGTCACAGCTTCACTGGTTCCGAGGGGGTTGTTCTGGTCAGCTGTTAGGGCGGAGGTCAAGTCTGCGACTGGAGTGGTTGCTGTCATTCATAGAGAAAGAAAGTGGGAAAGGAGTTTTTGTGATGACTGTTGTTCTTTTAGGTATTTGATAACTTACCTATTACTCAGTCCTTCCACAAGATCGTTGCTAAAGATCACCATCATTTGACTCTTTTTGCTTGTTTGTTTGCTCGCATAATAATGTAGTCGTCCAAATAGGCAGTCGTTCTTTAAGTATAAACTAAGGTAACATTTTTATCAATATTATTATTATTATTATTATTATTATTATTATTATTATTATTATTATTATTATTATTATTATTATTATTATTATTATTATTATTTGTTGATTATTTCTTTACTGATACGATTATATCATATTTATCAATAGCATAAAAACTTTTAAGTTTTGGACTAATATTTCACATAACTATTTTTTAGACATTTCAACTTACATGGAAGAGTGATAGCAGTGGACTTGAAGCCAGCACAACCAGCAGGCTGTTATAAATAATAAATATATAAAATATGAATGACCAAGGTGTATTTTTTTCGTATGAAAAGAAAATGTTTAATCCATTCCAAAAAAATGTCTAAAAAGTGTATCATTTTGTAAAATGGCAAAATATATTTTAACACAAATTTCTTTAGAAAAAAGGAGATCTACTGTATATGTAATTTCAATGATTACACACACACACACACGCACACACACACACATACACACACAGAAGTTCAAAAAGGTTCATGGTTTATATATATAGGGTTCGAACCCGAGCCGATTATTTGTGCTTTATCTTTCCCAGCTAAATAACAATCTCCGCAAGAAAACTAGTAAACTTATAAAATGCTTTTAGATACAAAAAACAAATAATAGACTGAGATGCACAGGTAAGAGCCTGCCAACCCAAGGAGCCGCGAGTGTGTACAATCTTAGCCAAAGAATGCAAACACAAAGAAACACAATTTTTACAGGGAAGATGACAAATCTGTAAGATCTGATTGGCTTAGCATATCGGAGAGGGACAAACTGGCACAAGTGGTAGAGCGTTGGCATTCCAATCAGGAGGTCCGTGGTTTGAATCTCATAATTGATCAAACATGTTTTTGTTGGATTTCGTCCCCTACTGATTAGGTCAGTTTAATGTGACTTTTTAAAATTATGCTTTTATTTTAATATTAAAAATGATAGACTGTCTCAAACTCTTACTAAAGCTGCCTGCCCAAACGACCACCAAAGTGTACTATGTTAGCAACAAGAAGCATTAGGAAAATGTGTACACATACCCATTTTACAAGGTTACCAGTTGTGATGTTGTTGTTTGTTGCTTAGAACCCAACATCAGCACTTTATTTATAGGCTATTTTTTACGGTACCCAAGATCCCAATTTTACATGCTGCTAATTAAAGGCGAGGATAGCATGACTCCTGTCTCAGCGGATCACATTATACTGACACAGATCTAAAATTAGTATAGGACGAAATAAGATAAATACTTTTGACCGATCATGGGTTTCGAAACAGGGTCCCAGATTGAGCGTAAGTTCGTCCCCCGCCAAAACAGTTAAGAAAACCGCTTACAAATTAATTTTTACAAGAAGACTGGCAGATCCGTTTTAAGTCTAATTGGCTTAACTCACCGGGTTGCACTTAGTGTCGGCGTCATCCTTGCACAAGTTGACAGTGCACTGAAAGGACACCTGGTCGGACGAGCCGGTGAACCTGAACGCTCCAATGGACATGAGGATCACCTGCGGCTGTCCTGACTGTACGGCAGGCTTCGAAGGAAAGCTTTTAAACACTCCTACAGCAGACTGCTTTGGACAACTGAAAGAAAACACAAAACAAAAAAACATAATAAGATTAGCATACAGGTAGGCCTATATACATACTATGTAGTTTATAAGAAGAAAGTTGAAATTGTCTTGGGGATTAATGAGACATCCGAAAGACTATTAGTGTTTTTCTCTGGAAGAGACTTGCTCCTCTGATAGAATCACAACGCAATAAGCAACATTTTCACTGTTCATTTTACGTGCAGACATAGTTTCCAACACATCACTACAATTCAAAAGGATACACAGAAAGAGAAAAGAGATAGACAGAGAAAAGATGGTGGATGGGCGAAAGGTAAATGAATTTCGGTGTTTGTATGATTATTTAATATGTATTGTTTCTCTGAAATTTTATGTAAAAACCACCCAATGCTAGAGCCTCTCCAACATTTAAATAATATTGACTGAATACGATTTTAATTGAATTCGATATATTTGAATGTGAAAGAATCTTTTTAAAGTTGAATTCTAAAGGTATTAAGGCAAATCGAGATAAACGCCAAATTTAAAATTTCTGGGAAACCACTAGCTCTCCATTCCATTGGGTGTTTAGAAGACACAAGTGAAAAGTTAACATGTCAAAACGCGAAAACAATTTATTGAAAGTTCCCACCAAAAACAGTTCTTGTTTTCTTCAAAACCTCTACATCAAGAAAACAAAAGAAGTCACGTTTCTTAACAACTTAATCAAAATGGATAAATATCGTTTTACAGTAAAACTGTTCAATATACATTAGTATAATTGGAAATGGTTATTTGGAGAGGTTAGGTTATTGCTTAGTGAGAAATGTAATGGTTAGAGTATGGTTAAATAATGCTCCTGAAAATTGGAAAATGTAAGAAATATATTATAGTTTATTTATATAACAAAAATGTTTTTTTCATTAATGACTAGTCAAACATCGGTAAAATGTGTTACGAACTAATTTATATATTTAAGCATTGACTGAATGTCTCTGCTAAAAAAGAAAGATCTTTTGCCCTGAAAAATTGCAGTCACATTCATACACAAATAGGGAAACTCTCCGAAACTCAATAAACACATTTAATTTTTTCCCAGAGAAAGGTAGAACAACATATAAATGAAGCCAAATAATGTATTAGATAGAAGAAAGAAACTGATGACATCAAATTTAAAACCAAAAAATCAAAACAAAGATGGGCTGGCTGTAGAGCAAATATTAGGAAGACTCGGTGGACCTCAAGAGTCACCGTCTGGCAACCCTGAATGTCCCAAAGATGAAGATATTAAGTGGAAGTCCGAGCCTGAGAAGAAGAGATACATCTATATATCGGTTCGGAATGCACTGGATTAGACAGGCAGCAGATCATGATTACATCGTATTCACAACAAGTAAACTCGCCCAAGAGTTGCCGTAGTAACATAACCGGAATACGTTATGGAAGTTAACATTTTGACATTGTAAGTCCTAAGAAGTAATAACTCTACACTGACTGCTGATATATTATTTGGGAACCCACAAAATGCATGGGGTTTTTGTGGCATACACAAAGTGGAAGGTTACAAATGAATTTGGAGTGTGCTAATAATTTTAATTATGTGCCTTCAGAATCTATACCTATAGGAAGTAAACAGCTTTTACAAAGAGATACACCAACTTTTTTATCCTGTAAAGAAAAAACATAACAAATGCACAAAGAACGTTTTTAGTTGTATTAAACAGCCATTTCTATAAAATCTTCGTGACAAAATGCAAGTTATAGTGTAATACAGGAATTTCTTGTGTCTAGTTCATAATTTACTGCCTTTTACTTTATGAAACACTCAGAGAACCGCGATTCTTACCCAGTGTCGTCAATCAGTTCAATCTCTTTAAAATTTTCACCTGCTGGAAGCGAATTGTTTGCCTTACATCCGGAGAGCCAGATAGCTTTGTATTCTGAAATTAATTACAAAAGAGCTAAATAAATCAAGGCACTTGAGCATGAGAATATTTTTAACTTCAACAAATTACATTTTGAATAGCCACTTAGCTTCTATTTCATATTTCGAGTTTGGGGGAAGTAGGTGTGTATATAACCGTGAAGTAGATAAAAAAGGAAGGCCAAAAATAATTAACACCCGGATAAAAGCCCAAAGTAAGTAGGCCATTTTTTATACTGTTTTGGGTAATAATCATTTGAACTCATTTGTTAAACTTGGCAAAACCTACTAAAGTTTAAGCTAAACCTTCGCATAACCTAGAGATCCGATGATTAAGTAACCTAACAAAACTAAATAATGCAAGAAACCGCCGAGGCATTCTGGTCGGTTAACTAGAATAATAAAGAAAAGACTTCTCTTCGTCCAAAGCGTGACTTAAAATAGGATAGGAGGAAAAATACTGAAAATTCTTTTAGAAGTAAATCAAAACTGACTTATAAGAAAGATGTACCGTTGTCAGAGCCCAAATTAAACCTGAGGATGATCTCTGTGCCCAGCGCAATGGCTGTAGTGATTGGGTTTAGACTAGAGTCCAGCAGCTCCAGACTGACCACGCCCACCTCACTCTCGACATTGACCTGGTCGTACTTCCTGGTGAAGGACGAGAAACAATCTCCATTGTTATTATTGCTTAATTATTATTATTATTATTATTATTATTATTATTATTATTATTATTATTATTATTATTATTATTATTATTATTATTATTATTATTATTTTTTTTTTTTTATTATAATTATTACTAGTAATATTATTTATTTTTTTAATTTACGCACGTGCTATCGTCAGCGCTGCTCACTTGTCCTAGGCCGACATAGACGTCAGTGCTGGTGGCCCCTGAGGTCTGCTTACACTGAACCTTGACGAACTGGTCCAGGGAGGCTTGGAAACTTGGGTTGTACTGGATGTAGAACTCTCTCGTGTACATCGTGTACCCGAGCACATCCTGTTCAGTGAGTAAAAGAACCGGTGAGTGAGTGGGTTGGTCAGTATACTAATAAAAGTGTGAGTCTATAACTGACAGAAACGGTGACAACGTGATTGAGCGAGTGAGTAAGTGTGTAAGCGTGTAAGTTTGTAAATGACTGATAGAATGGGCGTGTTCCCAAGTGAGCGAGTAAGTGAGGTAGACATCAAAGATAGACATGTCTTGTGCACGGAAGCCAACATTGGCGTCAGACAATAAGGTAAACGCTTTGTTTAAGTTCAAGTTTGAGCTTGTTGCTTAGCGTCGAGCGTCCGCAGCAAAGATATCTATTTTTGAAGACGGATGCCAAGACCAGTCTCTGACAACTTAACGTGTTGGTACAAAGAGACTTTGCGGGGATGGGGTTTGAGTTTGAGTTTGTTGCTTAGCGTGTAATGTCAGAAGCAAAAGGCATAATGTGGGCAAGTCCAAAGACTTACACATGACAAGTTTACGTACTATCACACAAGGACAATGCGTGGATACCTAGCGCTTGTCCCAGCCGCTCTGTTATGGCTAAACTGCTAAAAAGTCGCGTCCGTGTTCGCGCTTTGTTATGGCTAAACTGCTAAAAAGTCGCGTCCGTGTTCGCGCTCTGTTATGGCTAAACTGCTAAAAAGTCGCGTCCGTGTTCGCGCTCTGTTATGGCTAAACTGCTAAAAAGTCGCGTCCGTGTTCGCGCTTTATTATGGCTAAACTGCTAAAAAGTCGCGTCCGTGTTCGCGCTCTGTTATGGCTAAACTGCTAAAAAGTCGCGTCCGTGTTCGCGCTCTTTATGGCTAAACTGCTAAAAAGTCGCGTCCGTGTTCGCGCTCTAATATGGCTAAACTGCTAAAAAGTCGCGTCCATGTTAGCGCATTTATTAGGACTTACTGCTAAAAAGTCGCGCCCGTGTTCGCGCTTTATTATGGCTAACCGGCTAAAAAGTCGCGTCCGTGTTCGCGCTCTGTTATGACTAAACTGCTAAAAAGTCGCGTCCGTGTTCGCGCTCTGTTATGGCTAAACTGCTAAAAAGTCGCGTCCGTATTCGCGCTCTGTTATGGCTAAACTGCTAAAAAGTCGCGTCCGTGTTCGCGCTCTGTTATGGCTAAACTGCTAAAAAGTCGCGTCCGTGTTCGCGCTCTGTTATGGCTAAACTGCTAAAAAGTCGCGTCCGTGTTCGCGCTCTGCTATGGCTAAACTGCTAAAAAGTCGCGTCCGTGTTCGCGCTCTGAGTGAATGGAGCTTTAGTGTAGCATAGAGCTATAAGTGGACGCCGCTGTAGATTCTCTTACCAGTCGTTTTCATGTCGCTATCGAGCTAGTGATCGCAAGGTTTATACTTACCGCCGTAGCCGCTACAACGTCAGCAGTAGCATCCCCACAGTCCGCATCAGTGTTGGACAGCTCCAGGTAGTATCCTTCCATACTCGCAGCATTCTCCAACCCATACTCTTTCTCTTTGTCTTGGAATGGCTGTACATTGAGGCAGAATATACATACATGTAGTAAGAAACAGTAAATTCTAGTATTATTCTTGTTAGAGACCAACTGTGTTGCTTCAATATAAAAAAGTGTGGCAAAATTGCAGAAAAAGTTAAAATTAAACTGTGTTTTTACAGCTGAATATTGTGTGATGTACAAATATAATATGATATGAAATACAGATAAGTCTATGGCGGTGATGATGTTGATGATGATGATGATGATGATGATGATGATGATGATGATGATGATGATGATGATGATGATGATGATGATGATGATGATGATGATGATGATGATGATGATGATGATGATGATGATGATGATGATGATGATGATGATGATGATGATGATGATGATGATGATGATGATGATGATGACAATAACTATAACAACATTGCTTTTAATAATGCATTTAATGTTGGATAAATGAGATCCTTAAGAGCATTACCTGTGCAGTGGTAGCCTCCTGGAGATTGCACTTCTGCACGTCCTGTTTTCCTTTTATGTACATAGAACCGCCGAATTTAGCGTTTCCACCGTGAGTGAGTACGTTTAGAAACATCTTGCCTGCCACACAGTAAACGCCAACTGAAACGAAAATATTCGGGTGAGTTTTGATGGTTTAAAGAAAAGTGAATGACACATTTTAGCACGTTGTATTAATTTCCTAACCTTTTTTTTCATGAATTTTTCTTCCTCGTTCTGTGTATTATTTTTTGTTTTTCTTTTTTTTTTCGGGGTTGGGGGAGGGTGGGGTTATAAAGGAATCTCCTAGAGTCACACGTGTTTATTTATTTTAAACTTTTGAGGAGTAAGCATTGTAATAATTGGAGGAAAAAAGTAAAGTATAGGAAAAAGTATATAAGTATTTTTCACGAGATACTAGTGTTAGTAAATAAATTAATTTTTCAAAAATTTTAAAACACTGCTTTTACTTTTAACCTTTGATTTTACAAAGTCAGCAACAACAAACTGGTGGATGCATTTAAGTCTGCATCATTTTATATCCACGTTAATAAAAAAAATTCAGACTTAAGTACCTCCATCAGCTCAAAAGTGAATCACAAACGTGCGAATACTATGTCGTAAATTATTTTTCAAAAAGGACGAGAAATAGAAGAAAAAAAAGCTAAAGCGGTGGCGTAACAGTACATAGAAGTGAATTAAAGTTCATGCTGAATTCAGCTTGCAAAAATGGATTTTCAAAACAATTTAAGCAGCTACAAAGAATGATTTGTATACCTAGACTCAATAATCATATAAAACAATACTGTATCATTTTTCGGTGTGATCTTTTAAATCATCGACGCTATATTGGAAGCTAGAGGAACAAGTCGTCTGTAACAAAGGAACCTACCTCTTGGGATATCGCAGTTTGATCCATAAACGTTCGTTGCAGTACATACGCCTGGTCCTGGGAAAGGGACAGAATTAATTTTTTTTAATTTCAGAAATATATACAGCAAATTCACATAACACGAAGCGCATTGGACACGTACTATGGATTTATGTTAACATGGACTGGACTTCAGTATTTCATTGTGCCCTAGTTGTTTTGTCTAGGTTTTTCATAGCTTCCGGCCCATTCCCCATTTTTTCGATAATTTCCTGTTATCTCATTTTATTAATTTCCAACTTTTTCTTCTTTCTGTTGGGTGTATGTCTGTTTCTCTCTTTCTTTCTCTCTCTCTCTCTCTCTCTCTCTCTCTCTCTTTCTCTCTCTTTTTCTCCCTCTCTCTCTTTCTCTGTCTGTCTCTCTGTCTCTCGCTGTCTGTCTCTCTCTCTCTCTCTCTCTCTCTCTCTCTCTCTCCTTCTCTCTCTCTCTCTCTCTCTCTCTCTCTCTCTCTCTCTCTTCTCTCTCTCTCTCTCTCTCTCTCTCTCTCTCTCTCTCTCTCTCTCTCTCTCTCTGGCAAACTGGCTCATATGGTAGAGTGTTGGTCTCCGAATCAGGAGGTCTCTGGTGTGAAACCCACTATCAGTGAAAAATGTCTTTGTCCAATTTCGCCCCCTTATTGTTGTATCAGTGTCGGTACAATATAACCAACTGAGGCGTGAGTCTTGGTATCCCTGCACTGTCTCTGTTTGCCAGCACGTAAAATCATCAGACGCTAGTCATGGGACCCTAACACAATAACGCCTATATAGGTGGATACTAAGTAACAAATTCAAACTCAAACTCCAACCTGGTTCTTCCACACAGGCGTAGTTGTATGTTTTGCCGTCAGTCGGACACACACAGGCCTGAGTGTCTATGTCGCATGTGTTGGCCCCACACAGACTGTCGGCCCGGGAGCACTTGAAGCCGAAAATGTTTGTTTGGGCATCTGGTGGAGGAAAAAAATTATGGTGTTTTCAGAGAGGAAACGGTTATTTATCTAATGTTTTTTACAATATTAACTAATATTCATGAGCATAATTCTCTTCACGGAATAAAAAGTATTTTAACAAAAAAAATCATTGCGACTGGATAATCCCATTCTCATGAGAAATCTACAAAACATTGTATACGTAATAATTATTGGGAAAAAACCCAGAGAAAAGAATCTTATAGGATATATGGAAATATATTATAGTAGTTTTTTGTTTGTTTGGTATTTAAATTAGCAATTGCATAGATACGTTATTGCTAGCTGTTTTTGTTTTGTTTTGCCTTTTTTATAATTAAAAATTTTGGTTGAGAAGTATTTTTTTTCTTTTCTTGATTTTATTCCAAAATGAATCTGTGTTATACTTGTCTCAAAGAAAGCGTATGTACTATAAGGTTGATCATTTTTTTTCATTAGCACTAAAATGATCCAGTTCTTTTTTTTTCAAATGAAGCTTCCAATGTTCTCTCTACTTTTTTCACTAATTATCATTTTTTCTTTCATTTTCACCCCTACTTATTGTTTACGACCATTTTCCCCATGTTTGTTTCATTATTACTTATTGTAAATCATAATCATCTGATGGTAAATACGTACCTGATAATACCAAGTAGCTAAAAATAGCCACAAGGATGGTGACAACCGATAGTGAGTTTGAGACCATGGTGGAAATCCACTACCGGTCCTTTCTTTTTTTTTGGAAGAGTTTGTAGATTACTTTCCAATACACGTATCTCCTTTCCTTTTGAGTATGAAATCGCCAACCAGTTGCTAAATAGACTGTGAAAAAAACAGAAACAGAAAAAGCCTAAAACTTAAAGTCATGTGGTATTTTGGCGTAGATTGTGTTTTCATATGTTGTTACTTTTCCTATTGGTATTGTTGTTGGTGTTGTTGTTGTAGTCGTCGCTGTTGTTTTTACTAATACTGTTTTCGTTAATTGTCTTTCGAATGAATATCGAATCAGTAGCTATAAAAAACCTGGGTGAAATTCAGGCAGAAAGAATCACTTGATTGTGCTGGGAACTAGTGGAGTATCCGTAGAAGTATCTGTTTATCTTTTAAAACATAAATTGTTACTCAAATTTAAGAAAAGTACTAGTGTATTAAGTAAGCATTTAAACAAAACCCTTATCGAAAGTTTAAGAGATAGGGAGAGAGAGAAAGAGAGAGAGAGAGAGAGAGAGAGAGAGAGAGAGAGAGAGAGAGGGAGGGAGGGAGAGAGAGATAGAAAGTGGGAAAGAGATATTGATATATAGATTAAGAGCGCGTAGGATTAATAAATATACAGAAAAAGAGAGAAAAAATTATAAAAGAAAAACAATTCACACCAATTAAGAAGTAATAATGTCCTCTAGTTACATACATTAAAGACTCATAATTATACCACATATAACAAATTTAGGGAAATATAAAGAAAGAGATGATTATGTACGTTCGAGAGGAATAAAGATAAGTTGAGGAGAGATATCTAGATAAATATCAAAGGGAGGAGGAGCTAAGCTAGTGGATTTATTTCAAAAAGTAAAGGATAGAAAGGAAAAAAATACAGTAAAGCGCTACGGATAGAAAGAATGACTAAGTAAAAACTCTGGAAATGATTCAGACATTTGGGTAGTAAGCACAAACATGACGTAGCTAACTACGCGTCGTAAACATTCTTAGTTGTACATTATAGCGATACGACGTAAACTACGTCATGTTTGTGCTTACAACCCCAAATGTTTGAATCATGAAGGCAAGCAAACTCCCTTTCACACTTTATGACGTTGAGAAAAGCGCTATTAGGTACCGATCTGTAAAGATGCTTTGCAAAACGTTGTGTCATAGTCAATGAAGACGCTCGCACGCTTTTAATATCGAAAGAAATGTACGGTATATATAATAAAAATTATAACAATAAGACTCCATTTTGTAGCAAAAATCAATTTCGTAGTAAGTCATCACTGTATTGGGGCACATTATTATCATTCCCCAAGATGGTATAAATGTCTTTAATCTCTATTTTCATTGATTGTTTGTTACCATTTGTTTGGGAAGCCCCAATATGCGACTGCTGACTATATCATCAGATGGGTGTGTCTACAATCAATAAGAAGGTGATAATCGGATAGTTTTGCACTGCAATGCATGAGAAAAAGCCATAAAGTGTTTGTAACCATTCAAGCGTGTGTGCTGATAAAGATCTATAAACGCTCATTAAATTCTTGAAACTAAATATGTTGTTTGATCCTTTTTTGTGTATAAGGAAAACACAATCATAAAATGGCCTTCCTCATTTTTACTCTCTTTTTGTAGTAATGTGTATTTTAGCAACTGTAAAGGGCATAGTAATGTTATACCTCTGTTTTTTTTAACCTACTCTTGTTGACGTCAATACACTTATGTAACCAATGGTTATAACGTGTTTGTTGGTTCAAAACAAATATCATAAAGGCTAGCTTTTGATGCATGATCCGAAAATTCAATACGATGTATATGTGTTAAATATTTATTACCTAGGGATGATGCCCATGATGATTCATACTAAGTGAAATATTCAATAATTAAGTATACATACATGATGGCCAGTACTATATTCTTCGTAGATCAGGTTCCGGGTGAGATGTTTTTGCTGTAAAGCAAGATAGCTGAACATGTACTGTCAAGAAGGAAGTGGTCGTGAGTTATTATGTTGTACTATCATACTGTCTCGCACCGCTGGACTGTCTTTGTGTGGCAGCACATGACATTGTAAGACGTTAGTCATGGAACCTGTCTAGAAGATAGCCTATATGGTGCTGACGATGGACGCTTATTAAAAAACAAACAAATCTATTTTGTATTTCTTTTGTATAGACGTTTAACTATTCCATGTGCCATTCTCACTTTGGTACTTTGTCTATAATTATTTAAATTTATTTCTCCCTCTTGATTCACCTTTCTCTTTCGTTTTCTGTCTCGCTTCTCTCTCTCTCACTCTCTCTCTCTCTCTCTCTCTCTCTCTCTCTCATTCTCTCTCAATATCTCAATATAGCCGTTACCGTGCTGACGTGCCGTTAAAACGTACAACTCTCTCTCTCTCTCTCTCTCTCTCTCTCTCTCTCTCTCTCTCTCTCTCTCTCTCTTCCTAAATCCTTTTCAATCTATCTATCGTTTCTTCTTCCTATAGGCTATAACTATGACTGAACGCCCATGCAGATTAAATTCACTAACACACCGTCTTTGTTGGAGCTAGGGGTCTCATTATCGCAAAACATCTAATGCCAACAGCTCACCCACACAGTTTAGTTTGCTCACGTGTATCATAGCCACTGAGCTCTGCCAACTTCCTACTAAGCAGTTTACAAATCAAACAAGACGTATTGATGTAACTCTCTCTTATCCGAATAAACAACATTTAAACATAGAATAATCCTTGTCGATTTTCTTATTTGTTAAAGAACAACAACGTTTGCACCGTAAGTATTGACTCTGAATAAAAAGGAGGGGAGCTAAATACACATATTTCTTTCCTAGTTTCCCTTGGGGGTTTATACGGCGAACACGCTAAATGTTACCATCCGGACGGGTGTTTCACAGTGAGCCGGATTTCTATGAACAATGAGCAAACTGTTTTGTTTACTTAATGTTGGTTATATCATGAAGGATCAATGAGATTAAAACACATTTACAGCATTCATCTAGTTCTAATCCCTAATATATCGTTTTTTCGATTGATTTCATAATTCAGTTCACCAGATTTACATTTCACGGAGATTTATATTTATTATTTTTTCTGTTTTATACAGTTAAAACATCTCCATATCATTTTAGGTGTGAATTGATTTGTCATAAGATAGTGTAGGTCCAACAATAAAAACGTTTCTGGCATGCTCGTTGGTTTAGTATGGCTTAGAGCCATGTCATCATGACACCTTTAACAAGAGGCTTTGCTTCGATCAAAAAATGAAAAACAACAACAAACCAAAACAACTAACAACTAAAGAACTTGCTTTCTAAAAATGATAGATATCGAAACAACAGAAGGCTGTGCTTGGATTGTAGAAAATGGAAATTAAGTCTCAGCCGAATTAGGAGTTGTGTTGCTAGAAATGCGACATCTAGACGAACAGAGTAAAGAATATTTCTTGCATTTGCTTCAGAATTATATCCAAAAGTACATTTTGTAATTCCCGAATTCGAAATTATGTTTTTTATTCTACCCTTTGAGAAACTACACTGATCTGTTATATATGAACCATAACAGGTCAACGTCCTACACACAGCCCTGATCTTTTGTACCTCGCCGAGATAATGATGAAGTTGATCACTCATTCCATCGACGCGCAGCCATTACAGCGTGATCTGGGACTTTGTACATCGACAAATCTTCTCAAAGCTTGGGCGGAGGGTTATGAAACAGGGATCACATAGCGCTCATGTTGATCTAATCTGACTCGCAGTCAACACCCATGTACAGTCTGCAGCATGTAATATCGATCTGCGGATGGAGTGATTGGCTCAAATCTAAGATCAATCGGGGGATCGCCGTTCATCGACTCACCGGCCTCGTGTGATACCCCACAGCGCGTGCACGGTATAACATGGTCCCTCCTGACCTCCTCAACTGAGAACAAGAATGATCTATCTAATGTCTCCATATTTAATGGGATGCTGCTTTGTAATTTTGAGTCTGAGCTCAGGACTACAAGATCTGTTCACCTTTGATGTGCTTTAATCCTGTCTATGAGTAATTCAAACATTTTAGTGGTACTTAACAGGCTAGGAGACTATGGGTGGAGTCCCAAAATGATGTTCTCGTCTTGTTTTAGTTGAGACGTTAATAATAATGATATGCTAAATAATGAAATGGTCGCGTTGAAAATAACACTGAGGATCGACAGATATTATAGATTCATGTAATCGTTAGGTGCATGTGGATAAAGTTTTGCACAACTGTATCTATGCATCGAATATAAACAATAAAAGTCACATTAGATTACCTTTGATTTATGAGTATGTGTCTACAGATCTGCCAAACAATATTTCACAATGAACACCAACCGTTGTATCGAGACCACGCCTAAATTAAAAAGGGCAAAGCGTATTACGAGCAGCAGCTATAGCTCACAGCTGTTATACTTAACGACTGCTTTGATTATCGAGAAAACTATGTTTATTGACGTCAACATCGAGTGAAAAATAAAAACTTATGGATTTTGCTTCTTAGATAGCAATATCATTTTATGACTAGTCACTACTTTGTAAAAAAAAGCAATTAAAATGGATCACAAGACAATGAGTGTACAATTCGAAGCTAAGACAATAAGCTCTCTATTTTTGCATAGCCTAACTGACTTTAATAGGTCTTTTTCAAATTAAATTTTTATTGAAAAATTCGACTTGTCATATTTTATACATAAAAACCTTAAGGCCAACAATTAATTAATATTTTATTAGGTACACCAAACTATAGACCGATTAGAAAAATAAAAACAACAGGTTACAGGACTAGTAAAATCATTTATTTACAAAAGATAACAAGATTAAACCCAAAATGGAATACACGATTTAAAAAAGTTCGTAGAGAAAATGTTTGAGCAAACTAATATTATTTCAAGTTCGTAATAAAGAAATCTGCATAAGGTAATAAAATCGATTTAAATGGAGTTAAGAAATAAATGCATGAGCCTTTCTGTAACAAGCAAATAAGATAAATCAATATCCAAGGCAACATTCAAACATTTATTAAATATGAAAAAGAGTTTACCAATAAAAACAACTAGTCTTTAAAAAGAGAAACATGAAACAAAAGAAAACATACAAGACACACCAGTGTTCAAGTTTCATAATTGTGTAACTTCAAAGAGTTAAAGAGGACAATAAAAATTACAATAATTATTTTGTCACTAGACCGTCGACTATCGGTGAATCGAGGGTACATTTTTCGTTTGCGTTTTTTTCCCTGATGATGTTACTATAAGTTTTTTTTATGGTATTACGGATTAAACATTCACCTCAGTCTGTAATCTGATTGTACAATTTTACCGTAAAAACGTTTATGCAAAGAAATAAGGAAATACATAGAAGGTGTCAGTTTTGTGACAACCATACAGAGGACAGCGGGGCCTGAAAAGAATGAACGTTATCCATCTCTATGTCGCAAGAACTAAAGGGCGTTGCCTGAAACAGTGTGGTGACACTTACACAATAGGTCCAGTGCCAGCTGGGGAAATGGTGGCTTTCGATACAGTCAGGGTTTTTCTCAGTAGACAATTAATGAACGCAAAGGGGATTTATTTTCACAAACTGACTTTTATAGCCTTAAGCTGTTGCGTGAATATTAAGGAGACACGAACTAATAAAATAATAGGAGTAGCTCGCGACCTACAGTTAAATAGGTTGTTTCCCTTGGTACACTGATAGACTATTGACTGGATAAGACGAACATAGCGCTGTAATAGCCCTGGGGTGCTATCTGGAAAAGAAATTGACTTACTGTGCGCTGCGGCGCTGAAAGGGTGTGTAGTATTTTAATACAAAGTTGTTGTGTGTGTTGTTTAGTTCTCTATTATGTCAGCATGCGTGCCGATAACCCAAGTCCTATCGTAATTTAAAATGTAGCAAAGGTTTAAATGTTCGATAATCTTTGGTATTCTGTCCTTATTAGGTAAGGACTATTTTTAACCATCATTCAATCTGTCGCACAAGAATGTAAAATTAATAAGCTGAAAATGAAGTTAAAACCGGATTGATTACGATGATATGAATTTTTCCCTTACGGACAAATTACTTTAATTGAATAATATAACTGAATAAAACGATATATAAAGTTTAGCTTCCGCATTCCTATAACAAAATAATTAAGGAAGGATAATAATAATTACAACAGTTCAGGCTGCTCACGATATGATGACACATTGGATTGATAGCCTAAATGTAAAGATTTTGGATCACTGTACTACCAGATGGTGTGAAAGAATGAGAAAATTTACGGAGATGATTTTCCGTATATTATGGGTTAGGATAATGGAGGCTGTAACTTCCTTTTTTAACCCTAGTTAAACGTTGTTTGAAGATGAGTCTGCTGTTCTTATGTCAATAAATGAATTAAGTGGACACGCCCCAGGTTAGTTAAGTCCCCATAGCAACAGCACTGTGGTCTTTCTTTGAAAAACGTCTCCTTAAATCTAAGGTCTCTGATATAACTGTCTAGTTTAACAAGAGATTATTAAGAAATTTATAAAAAAAATAACAAATGCTCAGTTGATCTATATTGTCAAAGACGACCACCTCTCCATGGCGGCCACTCTTGTCTATAATCTTCGGTGGTCGCCATGGGCAGGTTGTATCAAGATTTTAGCTTCATTCAACAAACACAAGAGACTACCTGGACTAGGGAGCGTGGGAGGAAGGGCTTGTGTCGCTAAAGATGAGTCACTCAAAATTACTCACGCTGAAGTTCATGACTGGGCAGCGATGGTTGGTGCACGCGCTGTCTATAAACGACTCGATTTGTGTGATGTACGAGTTTTTTTTCAAACAAAATTTTTGATGGAAAAATTCGACTTGTCACATTTTATACATAAAAACCTTAAGGCCAACAATTAATTAATATTTTATTAGGTACAAATATAGACAGATTAGAAAAATAAAAACAACAGGTTACAGGACTAGTAAAATCATTTATTTACAAAAGATAACAAGATTAAACCCAAAATGGAATACACGATTTAAAAAAGTTCGTAGAGAAAATGTTTGAGCAAACTAATATTATTTCAAGTTCGTAATAAAGAAATCTGCATAAAGTAATAAATTCGATTTAAATGGAGTTAAGAAATAAATGTATGAGCCTTTTTATAACAAGCAAATAAGATACTAACATGCAAGTCAAGATTCAAACATTTATTAAATATCAAAAAAAGTTACCAATAAAAACAACTAGTCTTTAAAAAGAGAAACATGAAACAAAGGTAAACATACAAGACACACCAGTGTTCAAGTTTCATAATTGTGTAACTTCAAAGAGTTAAAGAGGACAATAAAAATTACAATAATTATTTTGTCACTAGACCGTCGACTATCGGTGAATCGAGGGTACATTTTTCGTTTGCGTTTTTTCCCTGATGATGTTACTAAAAGTTTTTTTTATGGTATTACGGATTAAACATTCACCTCAGTCTATAATCTGATTGTACAATTTTACCGTAAAAACGTTTATGCAAAGAAATAAGGAAATACATAGAAGGTGTCAGTTTTGTGACAACCATACAGAGGACTGCGGGACCTGAAAAGAATGAACGTTATCCATCTATATGTCGCAAGAACTAAAGGGCGTTGCCTGAAACACTGTGGTGACACTTACACAATAGGTCCAGTGCCAGATGGGGAAATGGTGGCTTTCGATACAGTCAGGGTTTTTCTCAGGAGACAATTAATGAACGCAAAGGGGATTTATTTTCACAAACTGACTTTTATAGCCTTAAGCTGTTGCGTGAATATTAAGGAGACACGAACTAATAAAATAATAGGAGTAGCTCGCGACCTACAGTTAAATAGGTTGTTTCCCTTGGTACACTGATAGACTATTGACTGGATAAGACATAGCGCTGTAATAGCCCTGGGGTGCTATCTGGAGAAGACATTGACTTACTGTGCGCTGCGGCGCTGAAAGGGTGTGTAGTATTTTAATACAAAGTTGTTGTGTGTGTTGTTTAGTTCTCTATTATGTCAGCATGCGTGCCGATAACCCAAGTCCTATCGTAATTTAAAATGTAGCAAAGGTTTAAATGTTCGATAATCTTTGGTATTCTGTCCTTATTAGGTAGGGACTACTTTCAACCATCATTCAATCTGTCGCCCAAGAATGTAAAATTAATCAGCTGAAAATGAAGTTAAAACCGGATTGATTACGATGATATGAATTTTTCCCTTACGGAAAATTACTTTAATTGAATAATATAACTGAATAAAACGATATATAAAGTTTAGCTTCCGCATTCCTATAACAAAATAATTAAGGAAGGATAATAATAATTACAACAGTTCAGGCTGCTCACGATATGATGACACATTGGATTGATAGCCTAAATGTAAAGATTTTGAATCACTGTACTACCGGATGGTGTGAAAGAATGAGAAAATTTACGGAGATGATTTTCCGTATATTATGGGTTAGGATAATGGAGGCTGTAACTTCCTTTTTTAACCCCTAGTTAAACGTTGTTTGAAGATAAGTCTGCTGTTCTTATTTCAATAAATGAATTAAGTGGACACGCGCCAGGTTAGTTAAGTCCCCATAGCAACAGCACTGTGGTCTTTCTTTGAAAAACGTCTCCTTAAATCTAAGGTCTCTGATATAACTGTCTAGTTTAACAAGAGATTATTTATGAAATTTATAAAAAAAATTAACAAATGCTCAGTTGATCTATATTGTCAAAGACGACCACCTCTATATGGCGGCCACTCTTGTCTATAATCTTCGGTGGTCGCCATGGGCAGGTTGTATCAAGATGTTAGCTTCATTCAACAAACACAAGAGACTACCTGGACTAGGGAGCGTGGGAGGAAGGGCTTGTGTCGCTAAAGATGAGTCACTCAAGATTACTCACGCTGAAGTTCATGACTGGGCAGCGATGGTTGGTGCACGCGCTGTCTATAAACGACTCGATTTGTGTGATGTACGAGTGAGACGTGCCACGCAGTTAAAGCTTTGGTGTTTCCCCACCCATCTCGTTCGAACGTTGTCCAATTTAATTTTTCAACTGGGCGAACATATACGACATTTTGAGGGTTTTATGAGACAACCTTTGCACGTTAATGGTAAATAAAATGTGGAAAAGTTGGGGACACATTTAATACTTATTGTCAAGATGAATTAGCCATCTTCTGATATGATAGAGCGGTGATGGTTAGGATCCGGGGTTAAAGCTGAGTTTTGGGATCGGCATGGGTTTGGTGTTGGATTTGAAAAGAAATAAGGGGGATTTGACGGTATGCATAGTTGGGTAATTGTATGAATTAAGTCCTTGACCGTTGGGTGACAGAAAAGAAAACATCTGGGAGGAAGAGATAATTATGGTGTACGGTATTTTCGCAAGGAGCTAGTACAACTTTGAGAAGTTTTATTCGAGCCCTTTATCTCCTAGGTGTCAGAGAAAACCCTATATGACAAGGGGACCGCAACGCGGGGTAGCAGAGACGTGTCCAGCAGTCTCACACTGACACCGACCCAATCACTCACTTTACCAAAATGAGGCGGCCAAAATGGTGTTTCGAGCCTGTAATCTTCTAAATAGCAGCCCCACGCCTAATCCTTGGAACTTCAATGCCACCAAAACTCTGTAAGGGAAATCTTTATCTCTTCCTAGAATCCCAGAAAAATCATTTGCATGGACTAAGTGAGATTCTAAGCACGGACCTTCTCCTTGTCCGTGCAAGGCAATTGAGTTGAAATAAGTTGAGTTAGTTGCTTAACGTTCAACGTTAGCATTATATAGACTAAAATGTGAATGGGTCCCAATACTAACGTCTGACAATCTTACATGCTTCCTCACATAAACAGATCGTTGATGCCTTGATTCCTGTCTCAGCCGGGTACATTACGCTGACACCAACCCAACCAGAAGAGGGCGAAATCGAACAAATGCATTTTTTACTGATCGTGAGTTTTAAACCGATGACATCCCAATTGACACATTAATGTTCTACGACTTGAACCACTTCGTCTCACTGCAGGGCCCTAACCGCCTGAGCTACAAGCACTGTGTGGGTCCAGGTGTTGTGGGTTGACAAAATATCGAAAGGATTAGGGCAATGTTAGTGTTGGGTGAGTAAAGGTTGGGAACTCTGTGTGACCATTGATCCTGCACTGGCTCAGACACTGTGGACATAACGTGAGCCGTATGTGGTGACGCATACACCCATAAAAATATGCACGTCTGATGTTAGGTTGTGTTGACATAAAGTTTCTAACACCTAATCTGATTGTTACAAAGGATGCACTATCAACGCTCTATTTGTAAATAAATATATGAGGCAAACTGAGTGAATCAGTTACAAGTCGGAAATTTTAGTTTTGGAGTTAATCATAGTGTGTTAAAAAGCATGAACGATTTCAAGAGGTTGAAAGAAGTGTTACTTTCATTTCTACAACTTGATATATTCAGCTTAATATCAGAATGAAAAGGTTGAATATAACAATATTTCAAGACGTTTAGAGCGCTTCAGCCTAAAACTTATATTGGCGACTTGTGCCTAATTCACCCTGGTTGTCTCACATTAGTATGTGTTATATGCAATTATTTTCTATGAAAAGAAATTATGTTTTGTCAAAACAAATATTTAAGAATCGATTTGTTGAAATCTAAAAATAAGGAAGTCTACTACTTAACTAGAAAATTTAAAAAAATTAGATTCTTCCGTTTTATTGAGAAATATGAGATGTGTTCAACAAGCAGACCCGATCTTGTTGTATATCTTAAAATGTGCAGTTTGCGGGCTTGATGTTCCGTTTACAGACTAGAATAAGCAGCACAGTTTAGCATTAGGATTACTTAACCCTATTGTCTGATGAGCTCTTCACCCATGTTCTTTTGTGTGTGCTATATTTCATATGTAAAAACACTAAGTGGGCCATAACTACAACGTCGCAGTAGCTTGAGACTCGTCTTAAGCCTCCTTGATCTCATAAATCTCACTACAAACTGTAAGCTACTGCGAAGTTGTACTTACAGCCCGTAATGTGTAGCTATCCAGAAGATTTATCTGAACAAAATGATGTAAGATTTATTTCGGAAAGGGCTGAGAGAAACTTATAATTATTTAGAAAAAGTTGGGATTGGTGGCGTACTTTATTTGAACTTCAAAATCTCAATTTTGATAAACGGAATAATGGGATAACTACTAGATAAAAAACTAATAAGCACCTTCTTTGACAGAGGGACTATAATAATTAATTGTTAGTATCCATTTTATCAGAAATCATATACATTGTGTACTTGGTAAGTTCTTAAGTGCTCAATGTTGCCTGCCGAGAAAAACTAGCTTTTATCAGTGATTTTAAGTTCGAAACAGTAAGAGAATCTTAAATAGACTTTTATAGATCTATGGAACTTTGCAACGACGCATTCACTGCAGAAGCTCGTTAGATTCCATCTTCACAACCCCGCTCCTTAGATTTCACCCTCACAACCCCGCTCTTAAAATTTCATCCTCACAACCCCGCTCCTTACATTTCATCCTCACAACCACGCTCCTTACATTTCATCCTTACAACCACGCTCCTTACATTTCATCCTTACAACCACGCTCCTTACATTTCATCCTTACAACCACGCTCCTTACATTTCATCCTTACAACCACGCTCCTTAGATTTTATCCTTACAACCACGCTCCTTACATTTCATCCTTACAACCACGCTCCTTAGATTTCATCCGTACAACACGCTCATTAGAGGCAGTAGGGCAACCATTCCTGTGACTATGATTTGTTCATTCATATTTAGCATTCTCAGATACTAACTAGATAGTTTTACATACATTACTTGAAAAATCGCTTAGGTTTGCGAATAAAATATGGCTCATGAACGTAGTTTTCTACGGACTTATTGCTAAATGTCGATGGTCTTAAATCTTTATGTTCTGCACTAACTCGGAGCAATAAACGTTTTATTAATATCTATTTAGTACACAAGAACAACTGAGAGTAAAAAAATGGAATCGATGTCGCTGCAACTGTTTATCCGCATACGTTAGTGAAAGAAACTTAATACACGCACATCCACACACATCCACACACAAGCCACGTATGTTTGTTAAT
Organism: Elysia chlorotica; assembly: GCA_003991915.1. Classification (NCBI taxonomy): domain Eukaryota; kingdom Metazoa; phylum Mollusca; class Gastropoda; family Plakobranchidae; genus Elysia; species Elysia chlorotica. Next base: position 288,502 of record RQTK01000241.1, read on the forward strand.
GTTCATCTTTTTCAATGTTGAACGAATTGTAGTTGCACTTTTTTTACTTCTGGGCATTTAATTTCCGTGAACTTAATAATCTTTTTCTTTTGTATCAAAGAGCCGAGAAAACTTTGACATTTCAAGATAAAATGATAGGGTCTGTTAAGTAGTTGAAGAACACTTTTTTACGACTTGATCAATGTAGTAAGTCCATCTTTGATGAAACGGTTCAAATGGTTCTTTAGTTATAAAGCCTGGCTCAATTTGTTCTTCTAAATAATTATTATGGTACCCAATGATTACAGCATATATTTCATATCATTATTGTATGCATATAATTATTTCGAATAAAAAAATACATGTATGACTTAAAAGATTTACACCAAATTAATTCAATCTCACTAACAGTAAATTATAGACTAGTCATCAATCAGTTTGAACTCCATGTCACATGCACTTTTAAACGGTAATATATAAAATCGTTTTGTATATTCTATCTACATGCATGGACTTCATTAGTTTAATTAAAACGGTTGCCTGTTTCGACCAGCAAAAGATCTAAACTTTGAAAGGATGTCCTTTTTCGCGATTTTCGCGATTTTATACTTTATTCATCAAACTATCCGTTCACCCTCTTGGAACCTTTTAGGACGTGAAAATAGTTACTTAAGAGCTTAACCTTAACATCGCGACACCACAATTACATAGTGGAAGGAAAACCAGATATTATAAAATCAAGTATGGTATGTTTTTGTTTGTGTATGCAATAAGGCGCATGAAAAAAAATTGAAAAATAGAAAGGTAAGGAAGTAGAAACAAGGGGAGAGAAAGAAGATAAAACTGGTATTTGCAGCGCACATTCCACGGGCGAAAAAGAATGGAAATAAAGTATAGAGCACACGGACTAAGAAAGAAGAAAAAGAAAAGATATGTCTGTATTATTACATTGATTTAATGGCAGGAAAAGGGCGAATTCCTAAAAAAAAGGTAACATCGAATAGTAAAAAAAAATTGAAAGTAATAGAATAATCAAAGAAAAGGAAGATTGAAATAAATCAGTAATTGATAACATAAGAAGATAACATAAGAATAAATAAGTAAATTTATTTATTCACACACACACACACATATAGAAAGAGAGAGGGAGAGAGAGAGAGAGAGAGAGAGAGAGAGAGAGAGAGAGAGAGAGAGATTGAAATTATCTCAGATGGGTTCTTTCATTTCTTGAAAGCCATGACATGGTATTTACTTATTATTATGTTTTATGTTCTCATCTTTGACCAAAGATTATCTGTCAAGTATAATTTCATCATGTGCACACATTTCTAAAATAATTTCCCAACTAAGAAAATAAAGAGTAACATCATTGCTTTTTATTTTTTTTACTATATTAGTGAGACAAATTCCATGCTCTTTAAAAAGAAATAGAAAGAAACACCTCAACAACATATTCTTTAGTTTCAAGTAAACCAAAATATAATTAGCCCTGAAAATGAAAATCAACGCCTTACCTGACAGGAGTCCTTGTGTTCTGATGAAAAAAAAGTTCCTTTTCTTTCAATATCTTTAACCAGATGAAAACAAATGAGACTTTAAATCTCTGACAACAACAAAATTATGCAATCAGACTTTTTTTCTCCCACTTTTGAACCTTTCTCCTTTAAAAAAAATTCCCTACTTTCTTTTCTCCTCTTAATTTCTTGTGTTCAACACGACTAAAACTTGTCCACGCCCTGTCGCGCTTTCTTTTCTTCAAGTTGATACGTTTAAGCCGCAATGGTGAGAAGCTGATGTTAAGTTGAGACTTAACGAGCAACAGTTGTACGGCTGCACACACCCCGAAATCACACCTGGTGTCCTCACAGGTCTAGCCTTTTGACCAAGGACCTGGGTGGAGAAACGCGAGGTGAGTATATTATATGTGGAGAAAATAAGACAGCTCGCTGCTCACAGCTAAAGGATCAATCCAGTCCTAATACCCATCCCGGGCTTATATATACGGTCTATATTTAAACGCAAAGCGGTTCGATACAGACACTTAACGCGAACCTGCGGTAGCTGGTTTTTTGTATGAAGATATACAAGGTGTTGTGTAAACGTTCTACTTTGTATCACCTTTTTTTAGTCATTAAACTTGTCCACATCAAAGTGCGTCGCAATGGTTGGCCTTCGCTTCGGTTGTATATTGTTCTATCTCATTTGTAGATCACTATAGATTTTGAATGTTTTAGAAATGAAATTGGTCATTATAATACCTAAGTGACGTGTTGATGCCGTACTTGTGAGTCACTTTTTGGTTTGTGTAGTGTGTGGGTTTTTTGTGGGGGTTTTTGCGTTGAATTGATATTAAATTGTTTTTAAAAAAATATACTTTTCCCGTACTATTGTCAAAATAAGTATTATGTAAATTTTCCAATACCAAGATTTAGATCGACTTGTGCATACTAGTTTTTTTTTTTATGTTTTGCCTTCTATATATTTATTAAAAACAAGTTATGTTCCTTATTATTATCATCAGTTCAACTAGGTTTTAGCTCCTGATTGCCTAACAAATACACTCACAGACACACACACACACACATACACACACACACACTCTCTCTCTCTCTCTCTCTCTCTCTCTCCCCTTGGTATCTCTTTCTTTTTTCTCTATCTATCCATCCATTAATTTAAAATCAATCTATCGACCTATCTATATATTTATTTATTTATTTATCAACTTATCTATCTATCTATCCATCTATCTATCTATCTATCTATCTATCTATCTATCTATCTATCTATCTATCTATCTATCTATCTATCTATCTATCTATCTATCTATCTATCTATCTATCTATCTATCTATCTATCTATCTATCTATCTATCTATCTATCTATCTATTTATCTATCTATCTATATGAATATCTATCTCATCACACTGCTTCTTCCTCTGTATCGCTCTCGTTCACCCTCCCCCCAACTCATGCACGTAGACAGTAATTTCCCATCTTATTAGGGCTTCGTTTTTTGGTAATAAAAACGTTTCGTTTAAACATAGTGCGCTTTTTTATGATGGAAAATAGTTATCGTCGTTGCTTTTCAAGAATATGCCAAGAGATGTTGTACTTGATATTGTTGTCTTTTAATTTGCATAGCAGCTCACTTAGGGTCGACTGTAATCTATTATTTTCTAATCTAAAACTACATTTATGATGGTTATACCTAGTTTTGAACTGAATTTCTGTGAATCAAATATATTCATCAAGTTTATTGCTGGCTTGCCGTTGCTTTGTTGCTTGGTACATAACTCCTTCCTGCAAACATTTGCCATCTAACGAGCACGTTGTTTTATCCCTGCAGTGCATAGTCTCGTTTCCTTGATTTCTTCTTGTTGCCTATTCATGATTAATTTGTTATTTGCATTGATAGTTTGTTTAACATTATTCATACATCAATGCACATAACAAATCATGATGATATTTTGTCTAACACTATTCATACATCAATGCACATAGCAAATCAATCACGAATAAGCAGTTTTAGCGCTCCTCAAAACCAGCTCTGATCTCCCCTCATTCTGTGCGAATTTGAAAAAAAAAACCGGTATCGTCTTGCATTCTCAGGGACGTAATTGCGTCTTTAATCCAGTAATATCACGATTATACTCCTTAAATAATATGTTTTTTGTTTTGTTTTGTTTTTTTAGCACTATTCATACATCAATGCACATAACAAATCAATGATGAATAAGCAACAAGAAGAAATCAAGAAATTGGGACTATGCAACTGAATAAAACCATATAAATATTTTTTTCTTTTTCAACTCATAATTGTGTAAATATTTTTTGTCTTTTAAAACGCAAACAGGCAAGTTGACGTTGAAAAAGTAAGTTTCTTTGGAAGTGAATTCAATATAACCATAGTAAGAAAAAGTGTACAAAAAAAACAGTATCATGTTGACGTATTTTGGAACCTTCTTACAGTAGGTGATTTTCTAAATTGCTTTACTGCTTGGTTTGGAAATGTTTGTGATTGATTGTTTCTCACCCATTCTTAAAAAACAAAAACAGTTTCGAGTTTTAGCGCTCCTCGAAACCAGCTATGTCCTCCCCTCAATCTGTACGAACTTTGAAAAAAACAAACCGGTATCGTCTTGCATTCTCAGGGACATAATTGTGTCTTTAATTCAGTAATATCACGATAATATCCCTTGAATAATACGTTTTTTTTTCTTTTTTTTTTAGCACAAAAACTATCTCTTTGTTTAATACCTGATAATGTACCCAATAAAACTATAAACTAATCAACAGACTTTAGGAAAAATGTTCTACAATTTTATACACGGCCACAGAGACAGAGAAAAGAAGAGAGAGACACACAGAGACAAAGA
>RQTK01000241.1:292990-312989 GCA_003991915.1 Elysia chlorotica
AGAGAGAGAGAGACAGAGAGAGAGAGAGCAGAGGTACCAGGATTTTTGCCTCAGTCGGTCACGTTACATTCACACTGATCTGACCACCAGCAGACAAAATTCAACATCCTTATAAACATGCTACTGGAATCAAACCAGTGGACTAGGCATTTGAAGAGATCGTTCTTGTGAAGATATGATGCTGTTTCCTATTAGTGGTCAATATTGATTGTACGATGACAACAATCTGTTTTTAAATTCTTAGTTATACTGTAGTGATTGTGTACTATTATCATGTATCAGTTTATTTGGAAAAAACTAAAACATCCCAAATGAGTTGAAAAGCACGTTTTCATAAACCTATCCAAAAAATCAGGGAATGTAAAACACATAGATCAGTAAGTCTAATGAGCCACATCACTAAAGATTTTGTTGCAGGTGATAGTGATGGGGGCTCGAAGTAAAATAAAACCATAAATGCCACAAAACAATGCGGATTTTTCAGCATCAAATGAACAACAACAAGTTTCATACAATTATATAAAGATAAAATATGTGATAGGACACTAGAGAAAGACAAGAAATAAGCATAATAATATGTCTTCGACTATGTACGCGCTTTGATTAAGAAGAAAAATACAACTACTAGAGAGCACAGACACAGGAAGTTTCCTATATATCAGAAATTTCAATATACACAACAGGAAAAGCCATCTCCTTCCTTCCTTTCATTCCTTCCTCATTCTCTCTCTCTCACACACACACTCACAAACATTCTCTTTCTCTCTCCCTCTATGACACTATTCTTGTTTGTCTGTTAGTCTGTCTGTCTATCTCTTTGTCTGTAACTTTTTCTCTCTGTCTCTGACTGTCTGTCTGCCTGTCTGTCTAGGTCTCCCTGTCTGTCTGTCTGTCTGTCTGTCTGTCTGTCTGTCTGTCTGTCTGTCTGTCTGTCTGTCTGTCTGTCTGTCTGTCTGCCCCCCCCCCCCCTCTCTCTCTCTCTCCCTCTGTCTCTCTCTTTCTCTCTCCCTCTCTTACTTTGTAATCTTTTTGACTCTGTTATTCTATACATTGTTCATTGTGTTTTTACATTTTTTTCACAAGCTTTCTGAATAAATCATAACATGATTTCTATTGTCATCCACAGGCTCGACTTAACAAAGCAGCTTTTTCACAACTTTAGAAAACATTGATGCTTTTTAATGCTAATCAAGGTCTACACCAGGTTGTGAAATTCAGAATGTATGTGTATTCAGAGCAAACCTTTTTATTCGCGAATTCTCGTGTTTCCTTTGATTCGTCGTGGCGTATGTGATATGAGGTAATTTCAAACTTTTGCTGTGGAAGTCAATCTGCTGCACCGCGTATACAAATCATCGTATGTAATAGATACACATCGCTTTATGAGAATTACAAAAAAAAGAAACAACAATGCTGTCTCTTTGGCTGGCGGCACCACTCAACTTCAGTTATAAACAGAGAGTGAGAGAGAGAGAGGGAGAGAGTCTCAGGGACATAATTGCGTCTTTAATCCAGTAATATCACGATTATACCCCTTGAATAATGTTTTTTTCTGTTTTTTTTAGCACAAAAACTATCTCTTTGTTTAATACCTGATAATGTACCCAATAAAACTATAAACTAATCAACAGACTTTAGGAAAAATGTTCTACAATTTTATACACGGCCACAGAGACAGAGAAAAGAAGAGAGAGACACACAGAGACAAAGAGATAGAGACACACAGAGACAAAGAGAGAGAGAGACACACAGAGAGAGAGAGAGAGAGAGAGAGAGAGAGAGAGAGAGAGAGAAGGAGAGAGAGAAAGAGAGAGAGAGAGAGAGAGAGAAAGAGAGAAAGAGAGATAGAAACAGACAGACTGACAGACAGACAGACAGACAGACAGGGGCAGAGAAATACAGAGACAGACAAAGAGGGTGTAGGTATGTAAGCTTATTTGAGATTATATTATGTATTTATACTACATTGTGGTGCGTAAAATATAATGCCAAAGTGAAATTTGATTTTAAAAAAATGTTTGGTTTGTCAAATGTCAGCACAAAAGAAGGTTTGGTTTGTCAAATAACAGCACACCTGACTCGAAAGTGCTGGGTTGAATTTACGAAATTTTATGGCTCGGATTATGGTGACCACTATCAAACCAGCTCTTTGACGGAGTTGAGTTGGCTTGGTTTGTGAACTTTCAGCGAAAACAAACTGATTTTACGTTGCGATGATAAAGTCATGAACACATGTACTGTCAAGCTTCATTGGAATTCATTGATCTCTTAAACGAAGTTTTAAAACAGTCTTCATCATGTGTTTACAACTGATCATCACAGTCAAAAGATTAAAAAAAGAATCCTCGATCAACTTTGTTCTGTTTGTTCAGGTCTTTGCAAGAATGAGCCACAAAAACACAACCAAATCATTTGAAGCTAATGATATAAATAATTATCATTTCATTGTGTTTCTCAAAAATGAAAAACTATTGCGTGTGATAAGATTTATTTATAAAGCACTGAGCTAATTCATGCTAAGGTTGTTTATAGATCTATGGCTGTAAGTACAAAGTCGCAGTAACTTACGCCTCATTGTAACGTAATAAAATCATTAGGCTTACGGCGAGTTATAAACTACTGCCACGTTGTACTTATGGCTCCTAGTTGCAAAATTATATTTATACCTTCACAAAGAAAAAATAACAGAAGTAACTCATGATATCTCTCTGCACAAAACATTGCAAGCCAATATCAATAAATTTTAAAATAATATTATTCTTTAAAACAACATTTGGTGAAACTTATACATTAAAAAACGCTGTATAATAGTAAATAAGCGATGCACAAATCTTCAATCAAAGTTTTTGTCTTGGATAGACAGATTGCATAAATGTATGCAAATGTAAATATATTAATTAATTAGGGCAACCGTATGCCAAGGTAAATATAATAATTAATCAGGGCAACCGAGTGAAGTCCCTGATATATGCTTTGGGTTAGAGCCCTCTTGACATAGCAAAATTACTCGATATCACCTTTTTATTCAACAAAAAAATTGTCCCTGGTGTTATAAACCTTTAAGTTATAGTTTGTCTTAAGATCTTGAAGTGCATTTATGCTCTAATTATACAATAATTAATTCGAAAAGCTCAAATTCTGACTCATGTCTGATTCGCCCTGTTTGCTTCACATTTAAAGTTTAAGGCATCTACTGCTTAAAAGATTTCTTTGAAATTACGAAAAAAGCGAAAGCATTAGTTTAATTACTCACAAAACAAAAAATATAAATAATAACAAAAAAAAACACCACAAAAAGCAACATAAAAACATTTAAAATATGACACAACAGACACGCTTTGTAAATAGAATCTGGAATATATCACACATCTATCCATAACTTGTTAGATTTATCAAATGTTCAATGCTTTTGAAAATAATGCAACATTTCCCACACATAGTATGAATGAATCTAAACAAATTTGTGTCCACACATAGTTCTGCTTATAAACTTATCCAGTCAAAAGCCATTAAACGTTTTAGGTTTTTGTTCTTAATGTTATATATAAATAACCGCCGAAACTCCCGATTGCCATATTTTATTACACTGAACGACCAAACTTAATTTTATTACCGATGAAGCTATATACAACAATTAAAATCGAAAGTTATGTTTGTTCTTCTTTTGTCTGTAGTTTTTTCATGAAGAGAGGTTTGGAAAGTTTGATAAAGGTTACGCTGTTTTCGTACTTTGTGTGTATTTTTTATGGAGCCACGTCTGTTTTTCTCTTACTAAGTTGACAATCGGAGGCTCTGCTTCATTCGTCAAGGCACACTCACATCTCCACACATAAAACTCGTCTGTCCATTCACTCTCTTGTATACGAAGACTCTCCCCGTATCTCTCGTCGAGGCAGGAAACCATCACTGATTTTAAAAATCGTTTATAGGCAGTGACTTCATCTTTAAAAAAAAGGATCTTTCTCAATTTTGTCTAAGAATGATGGGCAGGAAGTGCTCATAGACAGCGTAATCAAGTTTATTGCACTATCGGAAAGCAAGAAATTTCGAAGTTGTCAGGTTAGGTTTCATGAGCCACACCGAGTTTTTGTCGAAATGCATTGCGTTCACTTTGATATAAATAATGTCTTTCATTGACCATTTTAAGGTTCGTCCTAACAATACCATTGATTCGTCGAAAAAGTCGGAAATAAGAACAAGATTAAACGTATGCTCTGTGTCCTTTACAAATGTATCTATTGTTGTCCTATTGGCCTTGGATTCGTCAATCTCACTGATGTTTATGCCTAGATCATAGCTCATTCTGTTGATAAGAAATGTCTCTGGATTAGGACATTTTATTCCGTTATTGAAATCTTTAGAGTGTTTGAAAAATGCATTTATGGGATCTAATTTATGCCTTCTGTATCTATCTGTAAGATATCTGTGGCCACAGGATGTGTGATACATGAGGGCTGACAAAACTTGCTTTATGGGCTCTCGAAAAATGGCCACCCGAAAAGCGTTCTTGGGGAAATACTTATCGATTTCTTTAGCTTCGTACAGGACGTGGCTACACAGAATGTCGTAGAGTTGCTTGCCCTGGATATGAGGGACGATTCTCGATCTCTCTATCTTGGAGCTCGTCTGGCTGAGGACCGGACCATTCCTGGGCAGCAAGACGCTGAGGTTTCTGGCCATGGCGAAGCGGAGCAGGATGTTCTGTACCGTGGAGCTGGCCGCCTTGTGGACCTTGGCAAAGACCACCTGGCGAGTCTCCGTCTGATTGTAGCGAGGGATGAGCTTGTTCCTAGGGATCTGAGAACTGGCTTGGGATATTTCGTATTACAGCGCATACTTTGGAAGACCTCTACAAGTATATGTAGGTTTTGAAAACCCAACGTTTGACGATGCTTCATCTTTAGCTGACCATGGTATTAGGGTACTGAGCAGGATTGAATTGTGTGACATGGAGAGACTCAGGTAGCAGAGAAGTATTGTAGTCACTGTCGCTGCACCAAATATCCTCTGCACAGAAAGAAATAACCAAAATAGAACAGGTTACAGTAAAACAAAATATTTCAAATAAATAATTGTAACGACATGAATTTTACTGGCAATGTATCACTAAGCAGAGGACATAAAATTTCATGGTTTAGGTTCAATGAATTTTTGCGTCAACCAAAGGAAATTCACTATTGGAAAATACTAAAGAGTTATAAAATATGCGCGGACTTTGCAAATTACAATAAATAATTAGCGTATTCTCGGCATCTTTAATGTGAAAGGCTAATGATTGAAACAGCGGACAAAGGCAAGGGTTCCAAAACTAAAACGCGAAGTCTCTGAATAAACAAGATTGTGAAATAAGAGTCAAAGTGAGCCATATCGTTGAATTATTTGGTACGTTTAGAACAATGAACAGTGTTGCTCTTAGGCTAAATATGCTGGAATAAAAATAACACAATGCATCATTGCATCCTAACCACGCATGAAAACTAAAAAGGAATAGAATGCAGACTGTGTTCCCTTCCTATTTTAAAGGCCATGTTTTTGTTAGAATCTTATCATTGTGAGAGAAACCCTTTACAAAAACTAATAACATGACTGTATCATAGAAGCAAGGTGAAAGTCAACTTTTCAAACCTTTTTACCTAAATCATAGACTGTTAATCGATTATTTGGATTGTGAAAGAAAAACAGCTCTCAGGCCGAAAAAATAACAAAAGCGTCTGTTGGCATAGGCGCCGAATTTTTTTTAAAGTCAGCATAAAATGTAAAGAATTTATTAAATGAATATTATAGTAGTCGTGCTCCATACTCACAGTATTGCTCTATTCTGCGCATAATAATAATTATTACGCACAAAGACGCTTCTCTTATGTCTGCGGCTATACGAGTAGTGTCAGTCAGGTCTAACTAGCGAGGAGGCAATAATAGGGTTCTACCGAGGCTACTAAAATACGAGCAGGCTCACCGAATTAACTATTTGCATTTACTGAAGTGAGCTATATCATTGGAATTTTATATGCCTGGGTTTCCACCAAATTTCACGTGTCATTTGTCACGCATGACACGTGATACGTGACAATAGGGGTTTGACGTCAACCATGTTACATAGATGACTGTTAGGATTCATCTGAAGAATTTTTCTTTTGTTTGATATAACAATTTCGCAACAATTAAGTAGAATGATTTCACGTTTTGTTCCAAAGTTTGTTTTAACTTCTCTTATGTCCAAGAACGGTAAAATGTATGTTTAATAACCATTACATGTATTAACTAATGCAAGTCTTTTGAAAAATCTCCTGGGGGAAGGAACGAGTGGGGGGAGTTACTAGCCCGGAGGAGTAATGAGTCAGTGGAGTATGAGATACACCCAATTGGGCAGACGTTAAACGCGACACGGTAAAAAAATGAACACGTTAAAAAAAGGTGCCATGTCACGCGTGGCACGTGAAACATGAAAAGTGATATTGATGGAAACGGTTCTTACCAACATCATATATATTTCTATTTCTTGTCACGTGACACGTGACATGGGTAGAAACCCAGACCAGAGACAGTTTAGGTTTTAAGTCTAGTAGACTTGTAGGTCGAACGAAAAATACTCACTGAGCAGTGCTCTCTCCTAACTATGATACTTATATAATAAAATAGATCACTATTACTCTTGTTATGAAAAAATGTTCACCTCAATCAATTCAGTGACTTTGCCTTTTTGTTATTGTTTGGGTAACCCCGTGACGGACTGATCATCAATGTGAGCAAAGATTGTAAATTCAGTGTAAGATTGGACAGGATTCAGCTGGTTGCTTGACGTCCAGCATAAACACTATTTAGGCTATATTGTGATCTTAACGCTAATATCTGATAACTCGGCCTTCTATGACACTGAGACAGAGCGGGGATACCTGCACAACCAGGTTTTCACATTATACTCTCGCCGATACCACCGGTAGGAAAAGACATTAGACATACATATTTTTTTTGTACCCATTATGGGTTCCGAACTGGAGCTCTCCCGATTTCGAGACCAGAGCTCTACCTCCGGAAAGGCTGGGAGTTGAAAGCGGGATGGCCCTGAGCTAAAAGCGTCGGCTTCCAATGCAGGAGGTCTGGAGTTCGAAATCCCGCTCGATTTTTACAATAGATGGATTTCAAAGTTGTGTTGTTGGCTTTTTTAAACATTATAAAACACATGTTTTGATCTCAAAGAGACAGGAGTGGTGGTATTCTCGCACGGTCTCTGTGCGGTAGCAGTGAATAAAAGTGAGACTTTGGTTTTTGAACCCGCCCACAATGAAGCCTGTATATAGCTGTGATTTACTGTTTAAATGGTATCCTATACATAATACATGTTAATCTTTGTGGGGTTGGAGTGTAGACTTACGATGCAGATAGTCCGTGGTTCGAATCTGCTCAAACCACCTCGCTCTCTATTATTTTGGCCAGTGTCGGTATAATGTGAGTGGATAAGTCCCGGGTATCCCGCTCTGAAGTTTCGTCACAGTTAGGATCTCTGTTGATAACTAGGAGGCACTAAACTAGCAGCCAACTTCCCTCTTTGTGAGTGAACATTACAAATGGGCGTCCTCTTATTTTTAAGCGCACTAATAAAAACGTTTGTTACGTGTGCTTAGCAGACTTATGGGAACTGACTTTGATAGATGAAAAGCTATTAAAGGCTTTAGACAGAGGCCCGGAGTATAAAAAACAACAACTGTACACTCACCACATTTATTTTGTTTAAAATATTAAGAATCTTAAAAGACGATAAATGATTAATAATGGTATCCATTTACAATGAAAGGTATATAATTAATTGAATACAAGGGGCGATGTCTTTTTCTTCGTTTTTAATCGAAGCACTTTTTGGAGTTATCGCTATGTAAACAAGCTCTCCAAGAAGGTGCACCCGCGCACGACTCAACTATTGGTCCCGTACTAAGCAAGTCAATATGTTTATAGATCTATGGCTGTAAGTACAAAGTCGCAGTAACTTACGCCTCATTGTAACTTAATAAAATCATTAGGCTTACGGCGAGGCATAAACTACTGCAACGTTTTACTTATGGCTCCTAGTTGCACAATTATTTTTATACCTTCACAAAGAAAGAATAACAGAAGTAACTTGTGATATCTCTTTCCACAAAACATTGCAAGCCAATATCAAGAAATTTTAAAATAATATTGTTCGTAAAAACAACATTTGGTGCAACTTATACATTATAAACGCTGTATAATAGTTAATAAGCGATGCACAAATCTTCAATCAAAGTTTTTGTCTTGGATAGACAAGTTACATAAATGTATGCAAATGTAAATATAATTATTAAGTAGGACAACTGGGTGAATCAGGCAAAAGTCCCTGCTATAAGCTTTGGGTTAGAGCCCTCTTGACATAGAAGTAGTACTCGATATCACCTTACAAATTTACAAATGTCTCTGGTTTTATAAATCTTTAACTGATAGATTTTTTAAACATTTTGAACATGAAGCGCATTTCATGCTTCTAATTATTCATTGAATAACTCGAAAAGCTCAAATTCTGACTCATGTCTCATTCGCCCTGTTTGCTTCACATTTTAAGTTTAAGGCGCCTACTGCGTAAACGATTTCTTTGAAAATAAAGAAAAAAAGACGAAGGCATTAGTTTAATGACACACAAAACGAAAGACATAAATAAACACAAAAAAAGAACACAACAAGAAAAAACATTTAAAATATGGTACAACATTCGGTCTTCAATTTGTGTCACACATCTATCCATAACTTGTTATCCTTATCAAATGTTCAATGCTTTTGAAAATAATGCAACATTTCCCATCCCATACATAGTATGAATGAATCTAAACAAATTTGTGTTTACACATAGTTTTGCTAATAAACTTATCTAGTCAAAAGCCATTAAAAGTTGTATGTTTTCGTTCTTAATGTTAGATATAAATTAATAACCGTCGAAACTCCTGATTGCCATATTTTATTGCACTGAACGACCATAACTAACGACTGTTAGAACATAAATTTTTAAGTCGTTGGTTTGACTGATTCTGTAATGGCTGTCTATGACACAGACCTTTATATCTTATTAATAAGATATGGTGTTTTCTTTCGGATCTAAGCAACCGATTACGTGTCCCTCTGGCTGGATCAGAGAGAGTCTCTCCAAATAGGCTAGACATAACAAACTTCAGGATGGTTACTCATGGATAAATTAACACGCTAGAAACATCACCTGCACGTGGCGGTTTATACGCTCAAACAATGACAAAATGTTTAAACGATTAATAATGGACAGATAGCCTTTGTCATGACTCTGACTTAGTTTTCGTGATAGGTACATACATAAAAATATGAATCTTTAGGATTGCTTGTACAAACTTGATGAAAATTTGCCTTTTGGTGGGTTTGGATACGATAATATGTTGTATATTTAGAACTTTTTCTGCTAAATTTTTAAAAAGAAAAAAGTCACACGAGGTTAATGTATACTTTATTGATGTACTTGGGGTACATGTAGTGGGAAAAAATATATATAGAATCTAGATGCAATACATTGACTGACTTGACAACTATTTTTAGCTCTATTGTTTACTACGATTTAATGAGGATATCCATGTAGAAAAAGTAAATACACATCTGGAATGTTATACAATCGTTTAAAAAGGCTGCCGTAAGTTTTAAACTTTTTTCAAGGAAAATGAAACTAAAAGTATGAAAATGATGTGCCTTTAAGGAGGACGAATGTAGCATCATCTTATCTTTTCTAATCTCGACTCTCATAGTTTCAGAAAAAAATTACTCGAAAATACTCCTGCATTAAGAACAATATATTTTTTATAACCGTGCTTGTTTCAAAACGATTTTATTTTTTCATCTTACGTCATGTGCTTTATATGTTGATAATTTGTGTTGTTGTTTTTGTTACCAGTACTATTGTTGTTATTCTGTTTGTTGTTGGTTTTGCTGTTGTTGTTGTTGTTGTTGTTGTTGTTGTTGTTGCTGTTGGTTTTGCTGTTGTTGTTGTTGTTGTTGCTGTTGTTGTGCTGTTGTTGTTGTTGTTGTTGTTGTTTATGCTATCGTTTTAGAATGATTGTTTGAGCGGGTAGTAAATCTGTTGTTTTTTTTAAAAGACAAGAGCAGGAAGCATAGATAATTTATCAGAAAAAAATGATTTTTTTTAATTTTTAAATGGGAATGCATCTTTAAGCTTTATCTCACCTCACAGTACAATGTAACTAGTACACCTATTAATGCTGATGTTCTCGAACTGTCCCGTTTTCTGTATACCTCGCACCTCGAGCGGTATAAATTACTATGACGTTTCTCATATGCGCAAGGCACACTTGGTTGTGGTGTACCCTAACCAGGTGAAAAATCTAATTTGGACTTTTAAGTATCAATTATAAAAAATAATCAAAGTAATCTTATTTACTTTTTTAATCTTTTTTAACATACTAACAAAATCTCTTAGAAGTTGCCATTTGCGTTCTAAACTCCCGTTTTCTTGAAATATCCAAGGGAACATTTGCTGCAACAGGCTCATAGTTTTCAATGTCAGGCGGATGAGCCAAAACTAGCTGTTGTTAAGAGTGGCTTTTTTCGAATTGGAGAAATAAAAAAAAAGATCGATAGAAAGAGAGAGCGAGAAAGAGAGAGAGAGAGAGAGAGAGAGAGAGAGAGAGAGAGAGAGAGAGAGAGAGAGAGAGAGAGAGAGAGAGAGAGAGAGAGAGAGAGAGAGAGAGAGAGAGAGAGAGAGAGAGAGAGAGAGGGGGGTGGGGGGGCAAAGATAGAGAGGTGGGAGATATTGGAGAAAGGGAGGAAGGAGGTACTATTAAGAGAGTTAGAGAGAGGGGTGAATACGCTACGGATAGTATACCAAAAAAAGAATAGGCAGTACATGTACCACACTTAAACATTAAGGTAACTGTGTTGCTAAGCTGCAAGTTCCACTAAATCTTAAAACTATTATGTAAAAAGCATCCACTAGACTAGACCACGCATTTGTACCACTCGCTTCCACTGGGAAGCGATCACACTGCTCAACAGTCGCAATCTCTCCCGCCATAATTTATTTAAGATTCCAGATAAACGCTTTCCCTGGAATAAAAAAAAAATCAATAGATAAACTGAAACGTCAGATTCCCAGACTTCACCTGCGCCATTCTCTTTGTGGAGTTTGTGTACGTGCCGCGGCATAATTTTTTCAAATATCACTGTGGTAATCCACGCCTTCTAGTTATCCAAATAACGTCTCATAACATAGGCCCTTGGTCTACATTTATTCGGTCACTGAAATAACACAAACTTTAATATTAGAACGTATTGAACTGTGTTGCAATAATAGAAACACGCATGAATCTCATAACTTGCGAAACTTTATTAATTGACAAGTTGGGGTCCCGTTCATACGAACAGGTTGAATACAATGTAATTGTTTGTAAGCCGATTTTTTTTGAAAGGGGAACATTTAGACCCCTTGCCATCAGTAAACATATTTTTGCCTCCCTCCTTTTTTATTAAATGAAATTATCTTTTCTCTTCTTTTTTTTAATTTCTTTCTTTCTCTCTCTCTCTCTTTTCTTCTTTCTTTTTTATTTTCTTTATATATTTTTCCTTTAAAAAATTCATTATTATTATTTTTTTCTTTCTATATTATTATTCTCTCTCTCTCTCTCTCTCTCTCTCTCTCTCTCTCTCTCTCTCTCTCTCTCTCTCTCTTTTGTATATATTATATCTAGACAGCTACGCTACTACTGCTGCTAATGATGGACAGATTTTACCCCTTGAAGCACATGATTTGATTAATCTCTCCTAGGTTCCTCTAGGGAGTCCAATACGGCGACTGGCCCCAAGACTTACGTCTGACAATTGTATGTGCTGCCACGCATGAGACGAGGCGGCGATACCACGACTCTCTCAGCCGGTCACATTATACTGGCACCGACCCAACCAGTTACAATGGACTAAAGGCTGGGAAATATTTCAATGACATTGTTGACCATCTAAATAAAGCACATCTCATTGACACATGACATACGATTTTCTTAAGGATCAAAACAGTCAGCAGATGAACATAATCTTTTTTTTTTTCCTTAAGAAAACACAACTATACTTTTGCAGTACCATAATATAGATATGCGCACATAAACATAAAAAATTAAAATGTGTGTTGTTACAATTCTCTGTTTAAAACCCAGGTAGATAAACGTCCACAATAATTTGTGTTAAATCGTGCTGCACATAAAAACAAGCATTTTCATATTTCATGTTCAAAATTTAGCATAAACGAAAAAAAAAATTAAACAAGAATCGTTTATCAGCATCGTTACTATTTTACATGCATAAAGCACATTGATGTTTAAATTCAGCCATGCCAGGCATCTTCTCTGACACTCTGTCTCTGTATCTTTCTTTCTATCTACTACTGTCTCTCTTTCTGTCTATCTGTGTGTCTGCCTCTTTATTTCAAACTTGAATCTCACTGCCCCCCCTCTCTATCTCTCTCTCTCTCTCTCTCTCTCTATTTCTATCTCCCTTTCTCTCTCTCTCTTTCTATCTCTCCGTATCTCTCTCTCTAGCGTTACAAATAAAAAGGTTTGTATATATATATATACACACACACATATATAATTATATCATTTTCTCTTTCCTCTCTCTCTTATCTCTATTTTTATCTCTCTCACAGCAATAATACATATATTAAAATATATTTAAGCTTAGACCGCAAAAATTCACATAAAAAGACAATTTGCCCAATGTGAACACGAAACCTGGCTTAAAACCGGAATCTTTACAGGTAAAGAGATAGTAAAGGGGAAAAAACAATTGTAATACAATATGATAATGTGAACTTACTTAAGCCCGTTGAAATTCTAGGAATTAAAATATGTATCTCTTTATCTTTTTCTAATATATCTATCTATCTATCTATCTAACTATATATCTATCTATCTATCTATCTATCTATCTATCTATCTATCTATCTATCTATCTATCTATCTATCTATCTATCTATCTATCTATCTATCTATCTATCTATCTATCTATCTATCTATCTATCTATCTATCTATCTATCTATCTATCTATCTATTCATCCAAATACCTTAATAACTTTGTTCCGCTCTCTCTCTCCGCCTCTTTCATACTGTCGATTTGAATCATAATAATAATAAGCAAGCGTTTCTCTATAACTACCTTCAACTTCTCAGTCAAACTAAACCAAAGAATAAAAAAAACAAAAAAGAAGAAAAACAACAGCAGAAAAATCATACCGGTATCCCCAAAAGAATGCTGCACCATAGTATTTGCCAGTGTTGTGGAAACGAAATTGCTTAAAATAATGAATTCGCTGAACAACGTGCTCTGCAACAAAGAGAAATATCATAGCCTGAATGTCACTTTGTCCTGCCCATTGTTTGACGAATACTTCATCAACACAGATAGATGCGGGGAGACAACAAAGGAAGCAATGCGATTTTTTAAGATGTCGGTAGAAACATCTTGTGACTTAAATATGTTTTAATGGTCGTTTTAGAAGATAACAACATAAATTATGCATAACAAAATAAGTAGGAATAAACCACCTAGAGATTATTCTCGATGGCGGATGGAATCTTATTACTGGTGTGAATTTTGAAGTAGGGTGGTATAAGCATATATACATTTTAGATTTGTTTAATCTAATACACTTCTGGTAATGGAAGTAATCTATGCGAATATATCTTTTACTTCTTTTGGAACAAATCAATTTATATTTTCTATAGTTTGAACTGGTTCGCTACCACATCTTCTTTCATGGCTGCACACACGGTTTTTAAATATTATTTTTCAATCGCAAATTAGTCGAATTTTATCATAAAAATCATGAGCCGGCAAAACCGGCTTATGGTCTGAATCTGAAGGTGGTTTAAGCCAGAAAAAAAAACGGATTATGATGCTAATCCAGTTTAAACCTAGATTTCCACTTCAGACATTTAGGAGAAATAATCTAATTCATCGTAAGGTTGCCTTTCTTTGGTTGTTGCGTTCTACTGCTTCAATTGAATTTAACATTGTTTGACAAAAGACATACAATATATATGAGAACAGCACTATCACATGTCTTGACAAAACTATTATATTGCATCTTTTGAAAACGTACACTAATCTCTCGTAAAACTCTTTTGATCTTATATAGATAATAACATGCCTTTTAGAGCTTTAATTAGATTCCTTAAATAACTACATAGACCCCGAATACTACATATCATAACTTTTTCGTTTAAAAATGTTCCTATTATACGATTATTTTTGCCAATTTAGATAAAAATTATACTTCAAATTGGGAGGTGGGAGGTATTTAAAAAAAAAAAATAAAATGGTTCTTTTTTCCTTTCGTATTTTAAGCGCTTTGTCGCAGGAAGGTAAATGGCAGGAATATAAACCTGCAAAAACGTATTGTGTTAATTATCGTGTTTGGCTGGTGTTGGCAACTGTTGATGGCTTAATATGTACTGCTTGTGAAGCCACATCTGCCTTTTCCTCGCTAAGTCAACCATATCATCCTCTGACTTCCGCATCAAGTCACACTCGCATTTCCGCACGCTAAATCCGTCCGTCCATTCACTTTTCGGTATTTCCAGTTTCTGCCCACTTTTGGGATTACGGCAGAAGTCCCTTACTGATTCCAGTAGGCTTCTATAGGCCGTGACCTCTTCCTCAAATAAATCTTCTTTCCCAATTTTCTGTAGGAAAATAGCCGAAAAATGCTCATAGAGGGCATAGTCCATTTCAGAGCAGTTGCGAAATGAAGCCATCTCTGCAGTGGTTACGTTGGGTTTCTTTCGCCATGTAGAATTTGCATCTAAATGCATTTCATTCACTTTGATGAACAAGATGTCTTTCATTGACCACTTTAAGGACCTTTTTAACAATACCATTGACTGCTCGAAATAGTCAGAAATTAGTATAAGGTCGAATTCGGTTTCTAATTTCTTCAAAAATGTTACAAGTTTAGTCTTGTTTTTCTGTATTTCTCTCACTTTGTTCATGCCTAAACCTAGATCATAGATCATTCGGTTCCCAATGTAAGACCCGAACGGTGGACATTGTTTTCCGCCCGAAAAGTCTTCAGGGTGTTTTAAAAAACCAGCTTTTGGGTTCTCTTGATGTTTTTTATAACCGTCTTTGTATACCCGTAGTTTCCACTTCACCGTGTAATATGCGAGGGCCGACAAAGTTTGCTTCATAGGCTCTCGAATGATGGCCACTCGAAATGCGTTCTTGGGGAAATACTTATCGATTTCTTTAGCTTCGTACAGGACGTGGCTACACAGAATGTCGTAGAGTTGCTTGCTCTGGATATGAGGGACGATTCTCGATCTCTCCATCTTGGAGCTCGTCTGGCTGAGGACCGGACCATTCCTGGGCAGCAAGACGCTGAGGTTTCTGGCCATGGCGAAGCGGAGCAGGATGTTCTGTACCGTGGAGCTGGCCGCCTTGTGGACCTTGGCAAAGACCACCTGGCGAGTCTCTGGGGATTTGTCATTGCGGCCATCGCCGTCTGCAAAGGATTCATAGCACTGTTCTTTGTTCACGACTTTTACATTGTTATTTGTATGGGGTGATGGCAGCCTAGTTTTTATCGTTTTCGAAGGAGTTTGAAGAGCAGGAGGAGAATACAGTGGCGTCAGTGAAGGCTCACGACGTGATAGACTAGAATCAGGAGTAGGGGGCTCCATCCGGAGTGCAGGTAAATCTAACCGCCCATTTTGATGCACCGAAAAGTAACTCAGGTAGAGTAGGGTTAACCCTATAGCACAGGCCGTACTTGCATAGAATCTGGGGAAAACAGCAATGGGGTACATGTTAGTTGTAATGCAGTGGCAGGAAAGCATTTCACATAGATGTTTTGAAAAAATCCGCAGATGTTGATAAGTTTGTAAAATACGGTGTTTCCCAAATTCAATGTTTACATTGCAAGATGCCTAAGGGAAAAGAGGCTGTTCCCGCGTGAACAATCCGCAAAATTAGTAAAACGCAGAAACCGTTTTCAATACGCCGTTACTAAAATAAGAGCTTTACACAATCCACCGTCGTTATGAATCTAACAAAACAAACCAAACCAAACCAAACATGCAATGCGGCTGACTAGATTCATAAAGAAGGTAGGCATCTTTTTAGAAAATCTTTAGGCCTTTCATAAGTTTTTTTTATATTGTACGGTTTGACACTCCTTTGAATCATACAAAAATAATTCGGATTTACAATATATTTTCAATGAATAGGTCATATCGCTGTCCTTTACTTTCAACCTAGTGCAAGACATTTCAAGAAATGATTATGATGGAGGGGATCTATTTTTAAATTAGAATTGTGCATTTTTTCTGAAATGAGACTTAAGCGTTCGAATTTGATTAAATGCTCTTTGAATGTGTAAAAAAAGACACAACTTTGTTGTTAATAAAAACAGGCCTTTGTATTGTAATGACATATCATCTTGCTGTCAGTCTAGTGAAACATAAAATAATGAAAAAGTCGCTTTTCACATATCATTAGTTTATTGAGACAAAACAAAATGTTACTTCACTGGGGAATATGAACGTGTTATATAAAACTTGTTTGTTATTGGTATGGTGATAGGACTTCGTGGTGTACTGCCACACTGTAGTTTAGTAGAATTGTGTAGGAAATTTTTATTTTTATGGACAGCACCTAAGTTCATGTTTAGTATTACATTCAAGAATCCCTTTTTAAAAGGGCGAGTGCGAAAAAGAAGCCACCACCTGCAATTATTATCTTGTTTGGGTGCTTTGAAAATAAGCCCGTAATGTCATGGAATTTCTGAATGTAAAAGAACGTATAGAAGAAGAGGTAGCCATTTTAAGCACATATTCTCAACTCGTTTTATAATGTGTCTATTCAGTCTATCCTTTGTAGCTTTAGCGGTCGATTTTGCCTTTAGGATACTGTTGTCTATATAAGCTTACAGAGGGCGAACCAAAACAGCTGTTTGAATTTAGGGAAAGATGAATAAAAAAAACTGTTAAGTTTACACTTTACAAACAAAATAATGTAATGCGAATAAAAGTCAATCATCTGATTAATTAAAAGCAGTAACGGGTATTGCTAGCCTTTATTAAAAAAAATAAAATAGACATAAACAGTTAGAAAAAGTTATAACATATTAATGTCCTTGGACTTAACAATCATCCATAAATGACTTTTAGGCAACTATTAAATTATTTGCCCTCACAGAAGTGTTTATATTGCTTGCGAAGGTACAATAGATTTTACGACCAGGTACCAGAGTTTACTTCAAATCACCACGATCTTTTCTGTATCGCAAATGAATAGTAACCAGATTTAAAAATAATTGTAAAATCCGCTCTTGTATGTATTAAGACGTAGGACTACTCCTATTGTTTACTCATACCGCAAGGACCCGTTCAGTCACAATTCGAGAAACCGTGCATAAACCGTAGCCAAAACTCTACCGAGAGCCGTAAGGGAAAAGGATTGTGTTAAGAGCTTGAGGGCATTACTAGAAATAAAAAATCTCCAGAGTTTGACAATTAGAGCGTGCAACTCAGTGCAACCACTATTGTAAAAATGTTCACCCATGAGCAAAATTCCGAGACTATTGATATCTTCATTAAAAATGTACCGTTGACGCGTCTGGGATGCAATGCTGCAGAGCTCCATCTAGCACACTGTCCTCTACCACTTTTCATCGACGCCCGCCAGTGAGCATGAACAATGGACACCACATAAAGCTCAGCCTCCAGGCACCATACAGAAAATACTTTGCAAAAAATACAGGCTTTGTGATGACCCGACCTTGTCGTTGTTGAGTTGGTTTAAGGTCCAACAGCAGCACTATATAGGCTATACTGTGGACGAACCGCAAGACTAAAGTCTGACAATTTTATGTGCTGCCACACACGAGACAGGGCGGCGATACCATGACTCCTGTCTCAGCCGGTCACATTAAACTGACACCGACCCAACCAGTAGGGAGCGAAATCGCCAGGGCTCGAACCACGGACCTTTTGCGCCAGAAGCCGATGTTCTATCCCAGGGCCACTGCGCCCCCCCGTCCCACCCCCCTTTCCCCCCGCCCCCACCCCCCCCCCCCCCCCCCCCGTGATCACCCGATAATGGATGACATCCCAACCCTTAGGCTAGCAGTTTTTGTTTATCTCTCATTTGCTCCGAAAATGTAAAACTAGGATACGGCTAGGATTGAACGCCGGTACAGATTCCCCTATCGACCGTCTTTGTTTCCGTTAAAGGCCTCATAAACACAATGCCTATAATATTGCGCTGCTCGACTTTGAAGCTGGCGAGGCTCCATGTATCCACTATCCACTCAGGTTTATTTTTTCCAATCTTTTTATCTTAGACCTCTAACCTTTTGAAAAATCATGATGGGTGGGGCATCTCATTTGTCTCCTTAACTATCACAGTTTGTATCCAAGTTCTTAATCTTCCGCGGTTGTAGCCCATCTCAGCGAGTAACGTATGTTGCGTCTAAATGGTAAAGACATTATTATCAACGATAGCTTTAGTGTAAAAGGCTCACATATGTTGACCAGCTGGATTGTACCCGGATGTCTCGTCGTGTATTAATGAGCGCGATAGTGCTGAGATACAGAGTACTGGCTTCCGTCTCAGGAGGTCTGTGGTTCGAGTCCCCGCTCTGGCAGCAGCTGCGTTTTTCTCTACTGCTTCGGTCGATGTCAGTATTATGTGACCGACCAAATCGAAGCGCTCTGGGCTCCAACATCGCCGTATCACCCAAGACTTTGGAGACATTAACTTTACCCATCACGCGGCACATTCAGCACGTCTCAAGGCACCACAAAGGAAGAAAAGGGACAGAGTTATGCTTTTGGTTGAATACAGATAAAAACAAATCTGTTTCCTCAACTACCACTCTAGTCTCAAAGCAGATAAGTAAGTCTCTCTAATGAAAAGATAGTGAGCCCTCTACAAACTTGAGAGCTTACCAAGTTCAGATTATAAACTCAGGATAATTACAAATTCTGAGTAATATAAATTTTCTAGTTGCCACTGTTCACATTTTTAGAAATCTTAACAATAGACCTACTACCCGGCCCTAGTTCAGAGTGTTAGCGATGTTTAGATCTACATTCACGGCTATGTAGTGAACGTTCTCGATTTGGAATAAATTAATCTAAAACTCGGTCTATAAGGTACACGTATCGAAATGCTCAATAAAATCTGTACAAAGTTATTCTGTTGCACTTCCTCACACCCTTATACCTCTTTGTCTAATGTGTTTTTCGAAAGCAGAAAACCAACTGATAAGAGAAGGCTAAGTCTGATGCGGGGGGCTAGAGTTTGGAGACATTTTAATATTATATCGTGACATATAACATAACATGCCCTTCCGCAATATCGATACATGGTTCAATATAACTTTTTTATTTGTGTGTTTCTTGCGTGGTGACCCAGGTTAGCGCTAAAAGGGCATGATTATTATCACTGTAAAGGCTATATTTTGGACAGCTCCCGTGACTACCGTCTTACAATTCTACGCACTGTTATAGATAATGCGCCGCTGACCTCATTATACTGACAACAGTGGGAAACGAAAAAAAAATTGAGCGATCGTGAGTATAAAACATACAAACTCCCTAGTGGGAGACCGACTGCTCTACCACATATGCCAGTTCACCCATTCAAAAAGAAGACCTTAAAGTTTCGTCTTCCCTGCTACTGTTTTGTTTACCTTTTAGACATATCGACGGAGGGCGTCTGTAGTAGTAAGATACCCTACAGATCTGACTGAGGCGTCTGTGGTAGTGATGTTATATCCTACAGATCTGACTGAGGCGTCTGTGGTAGTGATATCCTACAGATCTGACTGAGACGTCTGTGGTAGTGATGTTATATCCTACAGATCTGACTGAGGCGTCTGTGGTAGTGATATCCTACAGATCTGACTGAGGCGTCTGTGGTAGTGATGTTATATCCTACAGATCTGACTGAGACGTCTGTGGTAGTGAT
>RQTK01000241.1:328176-340525 GCA_003991915.1 Elysia chlorotica
ATTATTATTATTATTATATGTTATTATACGTTAGGTTATATTTCATGGTTTAAATGCCATATCGGAAGCTATTGGAAATACTATTCTTTGTCCTTACTACATTATATGTAGATTTTTTTTTGTCCAGGTGTGAATGTTACGTAAATATGTTCATTTTTTTGCCATCACTCGTTTTTAAATACCTTTTTTATAATTCCTAGATTGGAGATCCTGTAAATGCTAAAAATAATCTCAAACATATTTGTATCTTCATGCGTCATCTTATAACTTTTTGTTGTTAATCTTGAAGGTATCTTTTCATCGTGCTGGCCGTACCATCAGCTCTGCTTGTCGTGTATCTGAACATCAAGGCCAGTGTTGGTCCACCCATTGTCCAAGAATCTGCTTCCTTGATCAGTCGGACACAGAACTCGCTTAAAAGCGTTATGAAACGCCCTCATGTGACGGAAAAGAACTCTACACTCAAATTGGATCCAGTAAAAACTGGAGAAGAGAATCAAGCGCCAGTGACGGCTACACACCAGATGCCCGTAGCTTCAATAGGGGACACCCAAAGTCCCAAGGTATTCAACCTTACAACGTCGTTACTACCACGAAGACCTCCAATTCCTCGAGAAGGCCCCGAAATCCGCCAGGTGATATACGCCAAAGTCCACAAAGCCGCCAGCACCACAATGCAGAATATCTTCATGCGGTTCGCGCTGGCCAGGGATCTGAACGTCCTGCTCCACGTGAACAAGACGTCCATTAGCGAGAGCGGCAGCTACTTTAGCCGGTATGAGGTCGTGCCGCTCCCACGGGGAAAGCAGTTCTACGACATCCTCTGCAGCCATGTCATCTTCAACGAGCATCACCTGGCCAGGTTCTTCCCCAAGACAGCCGCGCGGGTCGCCATGGTGAGGGAGCCCCTGAGCCAGGCCCTCTCCGCGCTCAGATACTACCTGGGCTCCTACCCGACAGGCGCCTTGCTCCAGGGCTTTGAGAAATACAAGGAAGACACAATCAACGGCTTCTTCCGTAACCCGAGCCATTTCTATGATTACGACCGCCTGCGTGGGCCTACTAGCTCGCACATCAACAATAGAATGAGCATAGACCTGGGCTTCGACTTGAACGCCTTTGAACTGTCCAAGAAAAACCAGACGAAAATTCAAAGTTTTCTGCGGCAGCTGGAGGAACAGTTTGACGTGGTTCTTGTGTCGGAATTCTTTGACGAGTCTCTAGTTCTAATGCGAAGAATGTTGCGGTGGCCGACTAAAGATATTATCTACCTCAAGGCCAATGTTGGGAAGAGCGATGACGACCCCATGTGGGATAAAACACTTATCGTTAACTCAACGTTAGTCAAACAGTATAGAGAATGGGCTGCGATTGATTACCAACTGTACGATCATTTTACGGATGTTTTCATGAAAATGATTCAGAGAGAGCCTAGGTTTCAAGAGGAACTCACTGCTTTTAAAACTATCCAAATGGACGTAAAGTATTTCTGCTTACACGATAAAACCTCCGAGATTTTACACATTCCACGAAGTGATTGGACTAATGAGTTTTCTGTGTCAAGAGCAGACTGCAGATTAATGCTATTGAACGAGAGACAGATATCTGACTTTGCAAAAGATAGGCAGTTCAGACGCTATCAAGCCTCCAAGAGGTAAAAGCGTTCTGTACTTACATAAAAGACTAAATACTAGGCTCATAAATTCGTGTTATTAAACGGTCGGCATACTTATTTAACGTAGGAACAAAGATTGGTAACTTTTGGAAAAAAGATCTTTATCATAATTTTTATTTCTTAGGTTCACTTAGTCGATCATATACTTTGGAGGGTCCCAAGACATAATTTTGACAATTTTAAGTGCTGCCTCATAGAAACATAGCTCGGATTCCAAGACATAACTATATCTTACTCTTAGACGATAACTTCATTATGGCACCGACTCAGCCAGTAGAGGCAGAGAGGAAATATGATACGCTGAGATCATAGAACAATTTGTTGTGGAAAACACAAGAATCTTTTTCTTTCACAAAATATGTGATGCTTGTTTGTTTTCATTTAACATCTCATGAATGATTATACCTGAAGCAAGTGTTATTCTAACTCAATGTTTGACATAATAGTTTAGTATTCCTTTTGTGAATGTTTTAAGACACTCCTCACAACCATGATTATTTCCATAAAAAGTTTTAAAATGCATTCATTTTCCTTTCATCATCACCATATTGTCGATCATAATGTTCAAAATAATCATTTTCATCTTCATTATCGTCAACATCACCATCATCATCATCATCATCATCATCATCATCATCATCATCATCATCATCATCATCATCATCATCATCATCATCAGCACTACCACCATAATCATAATAATCCTCATTGTTGTCCGCATCAGCATTATTGTCAGCATCCGCATAATCAGAAATCTTCACTATCATAGTCATTAGCACCATCATCACAACCACCTTCACCAGCCGCACTACCACCACCATCAGCAGAAGTAGCCTCATTATCGTCATCATGATCATGATCATCATCATCATCATCATTAGCAGCAGCAGCAGCAGTATAAGGTCCATCCTCATTGTCTTCTTTTCTATTATTAGTCAACGAATAAATTGTCACCTTATAATGTTTTCATTTGATAAAACATATTTATGTTGAATTAAGTTTAATGTTATGTACTTAACAGTTGTTTTAGTTTGAATACTATCGTAAATTGCTATAGATGTGGATGTTATTTGTGGCTTTTGGGTTGTTGTATTTGCTTGTTTGTTTGTTTGTTTCTCTTGTGTGTTTTTTTTTGTTTATGTTTTGTATGTGTGCGTTCTTGTGTGTGTGTGTGTTTTTTTTGTTGTTGTTGTTGTTGTTGTTTTGTTTTTTTTAGTTCTCGTTGTTTTCTACCTTTATTCAACGCCTACGCCCATAGCCACGGACTAAACTAAATAATTATCTTATAGTTAGTAGGCCTAATTGCGATAAAAATGTTTAAAAAATTCTAGGAAATAATCGAACAGTTTTACAACAACGGGGCACTTTTAAAGCTAGAAAGAACAAAAATATAGTCTGCAAGTATGCTCCTGTTAAAGCTAAAAAATTAAACGTTAGTGCGAAGTTTAGGGAATTAGGGGGCCGGAACGTTCTCTCTTGCGTATAAAAATACACTATTTAGAAAATCATACAAAAATATCTCCCCGGCTTGGAATCGAACCCCGGTCTCCCGCGTGACAGGCGGGGATCCTTACCACTATACTACTGAGGACACTTAGTAAATCCACAAGTACAAAATAATCTACAATACATGTACTTGCTAACGCTCTCTTGCCTGATGCTCGCGTTGTTATTATTTTACAATTTGTAGCTTTCGTTTTCAAAAGTTGAAGCTAGAGAGGATGAATCTGCCTCAGCTTTATTATTTTTTTTTATTAAGAATATATATATGTTTAATAGATTGCCCTAGGTTTGTGTAATAAAAGAAGATTGCGATAGAGGAAAATACCAAAAAAAATTCCACATAGAGTTTGATAAAAACAAAACAAAATTTCAAGCTAGAGCTAGGTACCACTTAATAAAAGACAATGTTGCGGTAAACTTTGAAACAAAAAAATGTCGGCTTTAGGATTTGAACCTAAAAAAGGTTGCGGACAAGTTCTTGTCAAATAAAAGTCTTAGTAGAGTTTGGAAAACAAAGTGAAAGTAAAGTTTTTACAGAAAAAAAAACAATTTTCGATAGAGTTTGGCACCTAAAACTGTCTACATATAGCTTAGTACCAAAACAAAAGTGTCCTAGTAGAGCTTAAAATATGAAAAGAACAGTAGAGCTTATATGTAATAAAAGAAGATTGCGATAGAGGAAAATACCAAAAAAATTTTCACATAGCGTTTGGTAAAAACAAAACAAAATTTCACGGTAGAGCTAGGTACCACTTAACAAAAGACAATGTTGCGGTAAACTTTGAAACAAAAAAATGTTGGCTTTAGGATTTGAACCCAAAAAAGGTTGCGGACAAGTTCTTGTGAAATAAATGTCTTAGTAGAGTTTGAAAAACAAATTGAAACTAAAGTTTTTACAGAAAAAAAAACAATTTTTGATAGAGTTTGGCACCTAAAAGTGTCTACATATAGCTTAGTACCAAAACAAAAGTATCCCAGTAGAGCTTGAAATATAAAAAGAACAGTAGAGCTTATATGTAATAAAAGAAGATTGCGATAGAGGAAAATACTAAAAAAAATTTCCACATAGAGTTTGGTAAAAGCAAAACAAAATTTCACGCTAGAGCTTAGCACCAATAAACAAAAGATAATGTTGCGGTAAACTTTGAAACAAAAAGAAGTCAGCTCTAGGACTTCAACCCAAAAAAGGTTGCGGACAAGTTCTTGTCAAATAAAAGTTTTAGTAGAGTTTGGAAAACAAAGTGAAAGTAAAATTTTTACAGAAAAAAAAACAACAAATTTTTCTAGAGTTTGCACCTAAAAGTTTCTACATATAGCTTAGTACCAAAACAAAAGTGTCCCAGTAGATCTTGAAATATTAAAAGAACAGTAGAGTTTTTATGTAATAAAAGAAGGCTGCGATAGAAGATAATACCAAACAAATTTCCACGTAGAGTTTGGTAAAAACAAAACAAAATTTCACGCTAGAGCTTAGTACCAACAAACAAAAGATAATGTTGCGGTAAACTTTGAAACAAAAAAAAAGTCGGCTTTAGGATTTGAACCCAAAAAAGGTTGCGGACAAGTTCTTGTCAAATAAAAGTCTTAGTAGAGTTTGGAAAACAAAGTGAAAGTAAAGTTTTTACAGAAAAAAAACAA
Organism: Elysia chlorotica; assembly: GCA_003991915.1. Classification (NCBI taxonomy): domain Eukaryota; kingdom Metazoa; phylum Mollusca; class Gastropoda; family Plakobranchidae; genus Elysia; species Elysia chlorotica. Next base: position 332,993 of record RQTK01000241.1, read on the forward strand.
CAAATTTTTATAGAGTTTGGCACCTAAAAGTTTCTACATATAGCTTAGAACCAAAACAAAAGTCTCCCAGTAGAGCTTTAAAAAAAAAGAACAGTAGAGCTTATATGTAATAAAAGAAGATTGCGATAGAAGAAAATACCAAAAAAAATTCCACGTAGAGTTTGGTAAAAACAAAACAAAATTTCACACTAGAGCTTAGTACCAATTAACAAAAGACAATGTTGCGGTAAACTTTGAAACAAAAAAATGTCGGCTTTAGGATTTGAACCCAAAAAAGGTTGCGGACAAGTTCTTGTCAAATAAAAGTCTTAGTAGAGTTTGGAAAACAAAGTGAAAGTAAAGGTTTTACAGAAAAACAAAAACAATTTTTGATAGAGTTTGGCACCTAAAAGTTTCTACATATAGCTTAGAACCAAAACAAAAGTGTCCCAGTAGAGCTTGAAATATAAAAAGAACAGTAGAGTTTATATGTAATAAAAGAACGTTGCGATAGAAGAAAATACCAAAAAAAATTTCCACGTAGAGTTTGGTAAAAGCCAAACAAAATTCACGCTAGAGCTTAGTACCAAAAAAAAACAAACAATAATGTCGCGGTAAATTTTGAAACAAAAAAAATGCCGGCTTCAGGATTTGAACCCAAAAAAGGTTGTGGACGAGTTCTTGACAAATACAAATCTCTGTAGAGTTTGGAAAAAAAAAGTGAAAGTAAAGGTTTTACGGACAAAAAAAGTTTTGCGATAGAGTTTGGTACTGAAAGGTGTTTACATATAGCTTGGTACCAAAACTACAGGTTTTCAGTAGAGCTTAAAAAAAAATAAAAAGAACAGTAGAGTCTATATGTAAAATAAAATGTTGCGATAGAGATAAATACCAAAAAAATTTCGCCGTAGTGCTTGGTACAAAAAAAATTCAAGCTAGAGCTAATTACAAATAAACAAAACATAATGTCGCGATAAACTTAAAAAAAATTGTCGGCTTCAGATTTGAACTCAAAAAAGGTTGCGGATGAGTTCTTGACAAAATAAACTCTCATTAGTGTTTGGAAAAAAGAAAGTAAAAGTAAAGTTTTTACCGAAAAAGAAAATTTGCCTTAGACTTTGGTACTGAAAAGTGTCTACATATAGCTAAGTACAACAAAAAAAGTCTCCCGGTAGAGCTTGAAAAAAAAAAGAACAGTAGAGTTTATATGAAAAAAATAATATTGCAAAAGAGATAAATACCAAAAAAATTTCGCCGTAGAGCTTGGTAAAAAAAATTTCACGCTAGAAATTAGTAAAAAAAAACAACAAATTGTCGCGGTAGACTTGGAATTAAAAAAATGTCGGCTTTAGGATTTGAACCCAAAAATAGCCGTGCTTACCACTAGATCTATACACCGAAGACACTTAGAACAAATTAGAAATTCAGTATAAGTTACACTATTTGATAACGTTCTCAAGCTGCTTGTGTTCATAATTATGATTTTACGTATTTTAGGTTTCAAAAGTTGAGCTTAGAGAATTTCGGTTGAAATAATCTTGATAAATTTTATGAGCGTTTTCTAGTCTCATTGCATCTAGCTAACCTTAATATTATTGTTTAAAAAAAATTTAATCAACTTTAGAAATTTGACCTTATGTAGATTTATTAAATATAGCTCAATTTCGTTTTTCTTTCCGTTTCTCGCCCTCTTATCATTCTTATCTCCAAAACATTTGTCTATTGTCCTCTCTGTCTAGTGGATAATTGACTCAAAGGATAAACGTAGCATACGTCCTCTGTACACATAGGGCCTATGTGATGGAGAAAAGTTTTATTATTGTGTATTTAAAACTACGGGTCACATTTAAAGCTAGAATAAAAAAAAAGAGATTGGATATAAGCTCCCGGTAAAACTAAAAAGTTAAATGTTAGGGTTAAATTTAATGAAGTTTTTTGCTTGCCATTCTCTATAGAGGGAGGGAGAGAATTCTCTCCCTCTCTCCGGGTTTGACGTCTCCTAGGTTCCCCCGGGGGATCCTATACGGCGACTTTTTTTGCTTGCGTATGAAATACACTATTTTATACAATCAATATATTGCAAAAATCACAACAACAAAATCTCCCCGGCGGGGAATCGAACCCCGGTCTCCCGCGTGACAGGCGGGGATACTTACCACTATACTACCGAGGACACTTGAAACATACGCAAATAAAAAAAATACTCTACAATACATGTACTTCTTTATCTACGCTTGCCTGAGGCTCGCGTTGTTATAATTAATTTTAGGATTTGTAGCGTTCATTTTCAATTTTCAATTTTCTATCTATCTATCTATCTATCTATCTATCTATCTATCTCTCTATCTATCTCTCTATCTATTTATCTATCTACCTATCTATCTATCTATCTATCTATCTATCTATCTATCTATCTATCTATCTATCTATCTATCTATCTATCTATCTATCTATCTATCTATCTATGTGCCACACCTGCTCTTGTTGTTGAATCTTTCAAATCTGATATGTTAGTGGAACGATCCAAACATAAAAGCCCAATCGCGATAAACATGGAGCTCACATTATAATGTGATAGAATTTATGATAAGATGCGTTATACGCCATGTTCAAAATCGTGAGATACGGTTTGAAGTTAGGAGCGTTTCCCCTAATATTCAAATGCATTTTTAATCCGTCAAAAATGTCTCTTAGTCTTACTCTTAGTCCTGGTTTGCCTTGTCCAAGGCGAGGGGATCTGGGGTAAGTGATAGAGCATTAGGTTTCCAATAAGAAATACCCTGTTCGAATCCAATTCGGGCAAATCTATTTGTATGAATTAGTTCCATATTGGATGGGCGTCAGTAAAGTGTGACCGGCTAAGGCGAAGTCCATGTTTCCTCCGCACTGTCCTCTATGTGGCAGCCCATACAATTGTCAGACGTCAGTCTTGAGACCTGTACGCATTTTGCCGGATTGTTCACCTAATAGTTAAGTATCTACAGACTAAAAAATCACTTTCCATTTTTTTCTGTCTCTAATAAGATCAAAATATTAACCAAATTATTTAAATATTTTGTTTCTATCTTATTTTACGTTCGATACTGTCATCCATAGTTTTGCTCATGCTAATACCCCGATTTCATGACGCTCAATGCAAACAAATAGTGCCAGTCTGTACGCAGTGCAAATTTCAATCGTGTACTGGAAACATGACTCACTCTTACTCCATCTCGGTAATGTCAATGTCTGTGGTATAGAAGCATACAGTCATGCACATTTAAACAATTCATTTTAATGTCATGTTTTTTCAGCTTTACAACCTTGCGAAAGTACAACGGTGGAACAATACTTTCATAAGATATGTATCTATTCCGGTAAGAAATGGTGCAACGCACCTGACATATATTGACTAACATGCTTAAGTATGCAGTGTTGATTTGCCTGAAGCGAATATTAAGAATGCAAACAGAATGCAAAATATTTAGTAATATACGTATGTACCATAATATTGTATGATGCCAAAATCACACACGGTTTAAAAATTGAAATGATTACGATAAACGAAAGTAAGTGAGGTGCAACTCTTTTACAAACATGTAGATCTAAGTGTTTGGCCGATTTCACCCAATTAGTAGAATAGTAAGTTAAGATTCAACTCAAAACGTTAAAAATTAATGTTCTTACATAAAACAAGCATATACTTTCAAAGATTATTATATGAGGAATATAAGGAAGAACAAACTGACAGAAAAGTTATACAACGTACTGGTCGTATATTATTGTTATTATTATCATGCGTTTGATATTGGTTTAATTAAGCAAGAATTCTCTGCAAAAGTCATAATTGTGTGTTTTCAGAGTTATATCTTAGCCATTGGTGTAAATTTTTATACTTGGTGAAAGCACACAGCCTCACTGCGCACCCGTGTTTTGATAAACGTTTTAGATTTGATACCATAACATAGTTGTTCATGGTGTAAGAAAATTAGAAAAATCCCGTGAATTACACTTACATAAAAGTGCAAATCATACAAGTTTCTTCATTATAAGATGGACTGGATACTTGTCTTCTCTCTATGTAAGCATAATGAAAAATATTCAGTTATGACGATGGCGATTAGTTGGAGTAAGAATGTTATCAAAACAACTGTTATAAAATAATACGTTAGACAGTTATACATATGCTAAGTCATGTCTACCAAAAAAGGACTAGTTTGGACTAAAAGACACAAGCAAATCGAGAAACCACAGCAGGGGCAAGGGAAATGATCGTTGTAAAAAAGGAAATAATATGACTTCTTACCCTCCTTTCTTTAGGTTACCCCTGTTGGTGTGTTCTGCATGTATTGTGGCCCTATACTATTCTACTTTACACTGCTCTATTATGTCTCTGATCTGTTTACGTCACTGGTTTGTTCTGTTCCTAACTTCAGATTAGATCCATGGATTTGTTTGAGCTAGATGTGTATCCACACCGCGCAAGTAAATACACAGCAAAACATGTCATGGTGGAAAACACGAATACCTACGGTTTGCTGGCAGTTTATTTTGTGCTTTCTTCAAAAAGAAAAAGGACAATATGGACAAAAGATTGGTTGTTAATAAGGGAGCAGCTAGGACACACGAATATTCTGCGTGATCTGTTGCCTTATCAAGAAGATGTCCATACTTTCCTTCGAATGAATGCAAATTCTTATTTGGAATTACTTAATCTAGTGCGACCAAGTATTGAAAAGCAAACAACCGTGCTTACGTTGCCTATTGATCTACTTAAAGTAACGGGTATGCTGTGGAGCTGAAAATAGAGTGGACGAACGCTGGTATGGCAAATGACTTCAACATTAAATTTTAGTTCACTGTTCTTGCCTAGCCAGATGGTACAACGTGAAGGAGCAACCGAGATATCGAGCTTCCGAACAAACCAACCAATGGAATGGGCGCTTGTGGAACGAGATCATTAGGGGAATCCTATCATAGGCACAGGTTTGATCAGGGAGCCTCCAGGGAAGTATTTAGAAATACATGTACCACAAGGGTGACACATTCGTGACTTTACTCTAGAGTTTTCAGCAAAGTGAGTGTTACCTTCTTCAGATGAATACATTTTTTTATATACTTTGCTTTGCTTTATTTCAGTTCTTTTTCATGTGCAGCATGATAGAAAAAGCAATATTCCAAGATAAATAAATCATAAAAAGAAATATGAAACTTTGAAAGTCAATAACAGTTTTCTACAACATGCAAAACCAATAATAACTGATCAAAACATGTATTAATAATAATAATAATAATAATAATAATAATAATAATAATAACAATAATAATAATAATAAAAATAATAATAATAATAATAATAATAATAATAATAATAATAATAATAATAATAATAATAATAATGATATTTTCCAGTCGGCTGGGACTTCCCCGTTTTGTAGGCTTTTTTTAAACAGGATGGTGAAAGGTGTGGCTAATTCGTTTACTGCCCCGGCCAAGATTCTTGGAGATATTGCATCGGGTCCCGGTGCTTTTGCTGTTTGTAGTTTTGCCAGGAGGTTCCTCACTTCTTCAGTAGAGATATGGAAATCTAGTAACTCTTCTTTGTATTTGCAGTTTGGTGGGTCTGGTACTGGTCCTGGGTCCTCCCTTGTGAACACGCTCTGGAAGAATGCATTTAGTAGATCAGCTTTTTCCTTGTCCGAGGTAGTTTTCGTTCCGTCAGGCTTCAATAAGTCGGCGACTCCTGTTCTGGTTTTTGTTTTCGACTTCACATATTTCCAGAAGGCTTTAGGATTTGACTTCGCTTCTTTTGCAATTTTTGTTTCTTGTGATCTTTGCGCCCTCGTTCCACAAGCGCCCATTCCATTGGTTGGCTTGTTCGGAAGCTCGATATCTCGGTTGCTCCTTCACGTTGTACTATCTGGCTAGGCAAGAACAGTGAACTAAAATTTAATGTTGAAGTCATTTGCCATACCAGCGTTCGTCCACTCTATTTTCAGCTCCACAGCATACCCGTTACTTTCAGTAGATCAATAGGCAACATAAGCACGGTTGTTTGCTTTTCAATACTTGGTCGCACTAGATTAAGTAATTCCAAATAAGAATTTGTATTCATTCGAAGGAAAGTATGGACATCTTCTGGATAAGGCAACAGATCACGCAGAATATTCGTGTGTCCTAGCTGCTCCCTTATTAACAACCAATCTTTTGTCCATATTGTCCTTTTTCTTTTTGAAGAAAGCACAAAATAAACCTCCAGCAAATCGTCGGTATTCGTGTTTTCCACCATGACATGTTTTGCTGTGTATTTACTTGCGCGGTGTGGATACACATCTAGCTCAAACAAATCCATGGATCTGATCTGAAGTTAGGAACAGAACAAACCAGTGACGTAAACAGATCAGAGACATAATAGAGCAGTGTAAAGTAGAATAGGATAGGGCCACAATACATGCAGAGCACACCAACAGAGGTAACCTAGAGAAAGAAGGGTAAGAAGTCATATTATTTCCTTTTTTACAAAGATCATTTCCCTTGCCCCTGCTGTGGTTTCTCGATTTGCTTGTGTCTATTAGTCCAAACTAGTCCTTTTTTGGTAGACATGACTTAGCATATGTATAACTGTCTAACGTATTATTTTATAACAATTGTTTTTATAACATTCTTACTCCAACTAATCGCCATCGTCATAACTGGACATTTTTCAATATGCTTAGAAAGAGAGAAGACAAGTAATCAGTCCATCTTATAATCAAGAAACTTGTATGATTTGCACTTTTATGTAAGTGTAATTCGCGGGATTTTTCTAATTTTCTTACACCATGAACAACTATGTTATGGTATCAAATCTAAATCTTTCATCGCAACATGGTTGCGCAGTGAGGCTGTGTGCTTTCACCAAGTATAAAAATTTACACCAATGGCTAAGATATAACTCTGAAAACACACAATTATGACTTTTGCAGAGAATTCTTGCTTAATTAAACCAATATCAAACGCAAAAAATATAGCCATATACATTAAATAAATTAGGAGTTTTATATCATGGTACTTTGTAAATTTCAACAGCAACAAGATAAAACATAGTTTGTTTTTGTTTTGTTTTTTGTGTGTGTGTGTGTTTTTTTTTTTCATTTTAGACGCAACGTGGCTCTTGCTTTTATGGTGCTTAAAAAATAAAAGATAAAAGACCTTTTGGGGGGGGGGGGGGATGTGTAAAGATTTTTTTTTATGTAAAGTATTTTTTGGCGTTTTGAAGTTAGTGATCTCTTAGTGTGAATTTGGGGTAAAGAGATGTACTAAGGAACACTTGATCCGCATTTACACATTTGTTAGAGAAGCTTTTATCAATAACCAGCACTTGGTCGCTGTCTTCTTTGACCTAGAGAAAGCCAGTAACACGACCAGGGTGTGTGGCACGCTTAAAAGATTATGAAGTACAAGTTGTGAGACCAACCTACCCACATTCATTAAAAATTGCACAGCTAATCGGCGTATAATACGTGTTATACTAATAGTAATAATAATAATAATAATAATAATAATAATAATAATAATAATAATAATAATAATAAT
>RQTK01000241.1:340894-351320 GCA_003991915.1 Elysia chlorotica
ATAATAATAATAATAATAATAATAATAATAATAATAATAACAATAACAATAACAATGATAACAATGTTTTAAATAATGCTATAATTAACATAGTAAAAGTTAAACTGTAGCAAGGTTTAACTAAGTTAACCGTTTCTTTTCTATTGAATTAAATTGCAAAGTAAAGTATCTTCCCTTCATCTATTTGAGGCAAAGCACAAACGTCATGATAGGTGTCTTATTGAATGCATTACACCATTGTGCCGACCCACAATGATAACAATGGATATTTCATGATAGCTGAACTTACTGATAAAACACATTCCTAAGAAACTCTAGAGGGCGTGTAGTCCGGGAAGACTAGCATTTTTGTGCCACTAGTTGTAAAAAAAAATATGTTCCTGCAGAAAAGTGCAGATAGTGCCATTTTTAACAAGTTGTTAAAGTCGACAGTTCGCCATGTCATGGAGCTCTAACAGCTTAGACTAACTAACTCAGTTATAAAAATTATATATCCTTCACTGGTGCATTTAAATATCTCTAACCAGTCGAGATTTATGTGGTTAGATATCAAGAGAAAACATGCTTAGGACTGGATTTAAAACCGATAACATGACAGAGTCAGTGATAGTAGGCCCGCAATATAGACAAGAACGCATGATATAAATGTGCATGTAGCAACTATGATACTTAAAGCGTCACAGTAACATTAAACTCTATATATTTACTATCATCGTAAACACATTTAGTTGATAATCTAATGATTTGTCCCGGTTCTGAAATAGTTATCCAAATTTATAAAATAAAATTGAATCAGATATAATAATCTAAGAAACTCTCTTAGGTAATAAAGCCTTATTGATTTTATCAGTCTACAAATTTTTTTCTTTGTTCCCTTTCACTTCACCTGACTATTTTCATGTGTTCAAGAATGAATCAACGTCAAATAAAGGTTCTGGCGCACTCAGAGAAAAGCCACGTTTAGTTATAATAATATAAACACATCCCATACAGCCCTTAAGATTTGAGATGTGGTTCTCTTCAAAATGTAGGCAACAATTTAAAACAAGAAGGAAGTACATACATTTGACGTCACAAATCTACCAAAGAGAAAAAGAAAAATAGTTACGAAGTGATGAGGCATTTGAACTAAACAGTGTATATTGTTTTAGCAAGCTCCAAGAAGCAAAATAAAATCTATTAAGGGCAATCGATGCAGTTAGTTAAAAGACGAAAACTATACGCTGCAAATTTCATTGATATTGATGTGCTAATGATGACGAAGAGATACAATATATTTAAAAATTAAAAGATGGGTTTGTGTGTATGTGTGTGTGAGAGGGTGGGTACTTTCTTTTTGGTTTTTGGGGAGCGCCACCTGCTTCATCGTCAGAGCCCATTCTCTTGGCTGACAAAAGAAAAACAGAGTCAAATCTCAGCTAGTTTACCCTGTAACTGAAAAACTCTTTGGGAAACCCCATAAACACAAAACTAATTAAAAAGTATTATTATTAATATTTTATGTTATGTTCTTTGTCCTACAGAGTGTCAAAAGTTCAGTCGGTTGGGCTATTACGTTGTTGAAAGACATAGGGTCGTATTAACGCAGTGGTTAACAATATGCTGTAAGCCTTCTAATCCATATCCGCCATAAGTACAACTTTGCGATAGCATACGACTCACCGTAAGCCTCTTTCTGTGTTTGTATTGTTGCGACTCATTGTAAGCCTTTTTGTTCGTATATTTTTACGACTGGTCGTAAGCCTTCTTGTTCTTATATTGTTGCGACTCGTCGTAAGCATTCTTGTTCTTATATTGTTTCGACTCGTCGTAACCTTCTTGTTCTTATATTGTTTCGACTCGTCGAATGCCTTTTTGTTCTTTGATTGTTACGACCTCGTCGAAAGCCTTCTTGTTCTTATATCGTTACGACTCATTGTAAGTCTTCTTGTTCTTATATTGTTACAACCTCGTCGAAAGTCTCCTTGTTCTTAAATTGTTACGACTCGTCGAAAGTCTCCTTGTTCTTATATTGTTACGACGCATCGTTTCCTACCGCGACATTGTACTTTTATCTTTAGTGGAGTCCTAACCTTGCCACATAGATGTTCTTATGGCGCATAAACTCTAACGTAGGTTTCGTTTAGCTCATCATGCCAGGTGTGTGACAGATGCTCATTGATGTCACTTGTCAGTCAGTGAAAGAGGACATACACGGCACAAACGGGGACAGATAAGATCTTCAAAATGTCTTTGTGACGTTTCTTTTTGTCTAACATATCTCATATCTTACAAGAATGTGGGATGCCTTTTGTATGTCATTGCCTAAAGAAGGAGTTTTGAGGGGTTTTTTTCTGGTACGCGTGTGATATTCCGGGAATATTAGAGGACGTGGAACGATTCAAACATATCATTTTCTATTTCTTAAGTGTTGAAGCCGGCACAGATTGCGTCAGTCGGCTGCAATATTTACACTACGTCAAAAATAACATCGGGTCAAGCCGGGATCTTTAATACTTAAGGAGGAAGGGGCGGATAATCCTGAAGAACACTCGAGATTTATCTAATCAGACAAGTATCACAATTGTTCTTGCTGCACAGACGGGGCTAAAACAAACGGAGAACGTTGTATTCATTTTAAAATCAAATAGTACATTATAAGAGTAAGTTATAGCATACAAATTATCAAGTATGTTCTATTTTAAATGTCTCTTGGGTAACTATGGAAGAAAACACACGGTGAGGGACCACTCGTCATACAGCCTTGCTACTGTTTATGTTGTGTGGTGTTAATCAGAGACAGAGATGGTATACTCGATAGGATACTAGAACTTTTGTCTCTGATTGTCGAATTGTAACAGACACCGACTCAACAAGTAGGGAAACATTTTTGTTGGCCTGATCATGAGACAGGACCTGTGATGTCTTATTTGAAACCGCCCACTCTACCGCTAAGCCATGCTGTCCACCTGGATTAATAGTCTGTGGTCGAGGAAAGAAAAGCTCTCTCCAGGTTGAACATGTGTCCTGGGTCTCAAGAAAGTTCACACAGGGTGAGGGATCCCAGAGTGGGATACAATCATGATTGTACCCGAGGCTTGGTCGGTCACATTATATTGACACTGACCGAACCAGCAGGGAAGAACGCAGCCATCAACTACTAAAGCCAATGCTCTAACTACATCGCTACCACCCCTCCCTCATCCCCCCCCCCTGATTTATTAAATCTATGGAAGTTTTCCTTATAAAATTATAGTGGAAATGAATGCATCTGTAAACGACGAAAATAACCAAACAAAAATGTAATCATTCACGTAGTAGTAAACTCTTGTAGAAAAGACAGGTGTGTCGATAAACATTTGCCAACCCAACGAGCCTTTAGATATAGGAAATTCAAGCAAATACATTAAAAAAAAACATTCAAACACGTTTATTAGGCAAAGTTGGTAGTATGGTAAACGTGGCGTGTACACAAACGATGATTGGTAAGATCATCCACAAGCGCGTATGTCTCCAAACCAAGAGGTCTTTGGTTCAAAACCCACGATCGCTCAAAATAAAGTGTGTTCGATCTCGTCCCGTACTGATTGGGTTGGTGTGAGTATAATGTGGCCGGCTGACACAAATGACCCTGTATCCCCGTTATGTCTCTTACAATTTGGACGCTAGGCAGTGAGCAAGCAAACGAACAGCACGTAAAACTCAAATGTGACATTTTACGCGTATGCTACTATCCTAGCATGTACCAGGGGCGAGTAGTGCTTACCAAATCAACTGTTTGCGGAGACGGACTTAGATTATTGAACGTTCGAGAATATGTTCGGAGTTTGTTTAGGCTTAGAAGATTTGTTTAATGAATATGTGAGCTATTTTTCTACTTTCTTGAATAAGCTAGGAAGGCCTAGAGAGTTCTAAATTTGTGTCTAAGAGCACAGCGCGGTTAAGTGGTGAATGATTGATGTTTTGTTGGGTTTTTTTTTATAGTGAGCGGAGTGTAAATACTTCTGATTGTATTGTAACATCTTGCCGCAGTGAGCTTTGTTATTTTGCTGTTGTTAAGATCCATTATAGATCTACATACATTGTCGAGTACTGATTTTGATCTAGACATTGCTGAGTTGTATTCTCAGGCAGGATGTTTATTAATTAAATTAAATTATTACAGTTTTACAAAGGATATCTAGTATTTTTTATTTTGTTAATCTTGACAAGATAGTGTGTTCGAGTCAATGTAAATTACATTCAACAAATAGACCTAAAACAGAGACGCGCTTTATCGAGTCAACGCCACATCAACTCAAATCAACTGTAACCATTACCCACAAGCAGCCAACATCCGATGTGACTGAAGTACATTATTTCTAATCCCTTCGTGATGAAACGTTATCGTACATAATAATCGCTCCCTACGAAAATTAATCCTCAACCTCGATTACATTGTAGCAATAGTTTATCAAAACAGTCCAAAGTTTTGTCTCAAGTTGAAGATGTTAAAAATCAACCGTTGGTGAGATCTTGGGTTTAGTCTCTAAGTCTCGAAGGTCTTGAGAGTTGGCTGGTTTATCTCAAGAACAAGATGGCTTCTCTGTCCTGTCGTAGTGTGATAAGTGTTTTACTCATTCATATAACAATTTACCTATATGCCTACGCAGTTGGTGCAAATAGTAAGTAAAAAGTAACTTTTTTAAACAAACAATTAGGCAATAAGTCATGACTATAACGTTTTGGTAAGCTTACGACTCGTCGTTATATATACAAATAAGAAGATTTAAGACGAGTTTAAGCTACTGCGGCGTTGTACTTGCAGCCTTAAAAGCTTTAAAAATCTATTGTTTTTTTCATGGATGAAAAGGACTTTCATTTCTTTCACACCGGCTATAAGTCATTTGACTAAGATTTATGAATTGTAGTTTTAATTACATGCGAATTTAAGAAGCGTTGAATAAGTGTAGTTGATTTATTTTTGTTTGTTTTTTTTGTTGTTTTTTGTTGTTGTGTTTTTTTTGTTTTTTTTATTTTGGTTGTTTATTGTTGAAGGCGAAACGTTTACATGTATGTTTCTAACTCTAGTTGTGTTTGATTTATTGTGTCCCTAAGTTGCTAAGTTGTGCGTATTCTTCTATTTATTATTATATTATTCCTATTACTTGCGCACATGCATCTACTGTTAGGTCCTTAGCATCTGAGTAGGTGTACTCTTAAGTATTGTGCTATTGATTCCTTTTTGCATACATTCCTATATTTCTCTTTTTTTTCTCTCTTTCACTATCACCCCTCTCTCCTCTCTCTCTCTGTCTCTGTCTGTCTGTCTGTCTGTCTGTCTGTCTGTCTGTCTGTCTGTCTGTCTGTCTGTCTGTCTGTCTGTCTGTCTGTCTGTCTGTCTGTCTGTCTCTCTCTCTCTCTCTCTCTCTCTCTCTCTCTCTCTCTCTCTCTCTCTCTCTCTCTCTCTCTCTCTCTCTTTCTCTCTCTTTCTCCCTCTCTTCAGAAAATAAGGAACGAAGATTTCAAGCAAAAATCATAAATAGTGTGATAACCAATAACAAAGGAATACATGGTTATCTAATTAATAATAATAATAATAATAATAATGGCACTTATAGGGCGCCCACTCCCCACAATGTGGGCCCTAGGCTAAATTTATTGTCTAAATAACTTTAAGATTAGCAGAAGCAAGTACATTTTTCATAAATATTTTATCGTTTTTCTTTCACCCTGCTGGTAGTTTAACCTATGAAATATATATATATATACATGTATATATATATATATATAATTAACATATCACAAGTTTTAGATGCCTTTGTTCATTAGTTGCAACAATTCCGCTTTCAGTCCATGTAATAGGTGTCTACCATTCTAATAAAGTACAATTCTAAATTTTCTACTTGTTGCGAAACGTGAAGCCACAAATAAATTTTAACCTTTTATCAGTTTTAAGGTGAAAACAAGCTTACAGAATGATTACCATCTTATCCTATATTCATATCATACAAATATCCTTAAAGCTTTTATCAAGCATATCACATAATAATGCCATCACAATAAACAATCATAAGGATGATTCTGTAGAATGTACGAGTAGTTTCTATATTAATAGCAAGCTAGAAGTTGGATGAATATACCCAACAAGTGTTTGTAAAATGTAATACAAAAAATAATTTTGAGGCCTAAATCTCAAAAAAGAAATTATAAAGAAGGTATGTATGGATACTCCATGTGACGCGGCTCAAATCGTAGATAATGGGTTGGTAATTTCTGTGTACTAAAATACTCTTACTGCAAAGCTGCAGTCGTGAAAACAATGGTTAGAGAAAGGAAGGCGAAAAACGTTTTATGTCTCTAGTTTTATGTCTCCTAGGCATCAAGAAAAGATAACAAAAACAAATGGAGATAAACTTTTAAAAGATTACAGAAGGATAGATACGTACAACAGATTGTCAAGGGAAGAAAAAAAAATATATAGTGAAATGGAGGGATGTCGGCGTGGGCTTTTTCGAGCAGTAGAGACTCAAAGTCTAGAACAAAACTGAACAGAACAGGTTTCTAGAAGAATCCTACTCGGGGATTAATTTATTTATTCGTTTACTTCTTCTAAGCGTTCAATTTCAGCATTACACAGCCTATAATTATGGTGGACGTGCCCTTAGACTAACGTCTTATAATTTCACGTGCGGCTGCCCAGAGGCAGTGCAGGGATACCATGACTCCTGTCCCAGCTGGTCACATAAAACTGGCACAGACCTAACCAGTAGGGGGCGAAATAGGACAAACGAAAATGTTGGCGATCTGCCAAGTCGAGGATACTGACATCAGCGGAGGACCGCAACTCATATAACAGTTTTTACTATCATGCTCACCATGTAACTGCATGGGGTAAAAAAAATCCTTAAATATTGATACTAAAATTAATATTGCTTTAATCTCGCACTGGTTAGGTATAATTATGACATTTGCGACTTAGCTCATTGAACTGAATTAAATTGGATCGAAGTTTTATCCAGTTAATTTATCCAGTGAAGAAATACACATCGAAAAGAAACTACACATCGATAAGAGACTATGTTGGGACCGGCTCCAGGACAACAGCATTATTTATGTAATCACATAAAATTATAACATATAAATAAAAGTACAAGTTCTAATACATGTAGCCTATCATTGGCCATCTTTGCGCATGGGTGTAGCGCTTGATTTCTAACATACATCTTGTTGCCTTTGTTCCAGCCGGTTGGGTCATGTTCGGTTAAAAGTGACTTTAAATGTGCCTGCCTGTGTGTATGTCATACGTTTGTATAACAAAACTATCTTTAAACTTCAATCTTGTGATCAGTTGCCTTATAGGACAACCGTTAGAAAATTAGGAGACCTTAGACTAGGATACATACATACATACATACATACATACATACATACATACATACTACATACATACATACATACATACATACATACATACATACATACATACATACATACATACATACATACATACATACATACATACATACATACATACATACATACATACATACATACACACACACGAATGCCCATGATAAATTTCGTGTATGTATGTATGTATACGTGTGTGTGTGTGTGTGTGTGCCGAGACCAGAGTACTTCAATTCAAAGCGCTCGCCAAACCCAGGCCTGATTCTTCGCGTTTGTTAAAGATTGTAAAAGATTTTGCAGCAAGGTCCTCCTTTTGTTTTTTGCTACCCACGGAGAAAGTGCTCTCCCTAACATGGTTTTCACATCCGAAGAGTAGAAGCCCAACCGTCCACAAATATGCCCTTACAATTGTTTCTTTTGTGTGTATGTGTTTGTGTGTGTCTCCTAAGCTGTTCTTGCTAGATATTTTTCTTAACATGATACATCGTATCGCTAACCGAGCTGCAAGTAGGTGTAGTATACTCGTGTGTGCCTAGTCGCTTCTTTAAGTGATGGTTTCATGTTATCGCAATGGCAGGTAAAGAATGTAACTTTGGGTCTGTATTTAAATCATAGATGTTAAAGAAACGATGTAAAACCCAAGCGTCTCAAAAATGTCCAACCACTTTTCATTTTATCTTTGACTAACAGTTATTACGACTTATTTCCGTATCAGGGAAAAGCCTTGTTACACTTTGCTTGTTCACGAGCAAGTATTTTCAAGAGCTTGTAAGTGCTTCAGCGATTAGTTAATCCGACAACGCTGATAAAACTAAAAGGGAGGTGAGATCCAGTCTTACAAGGGTGTAGTCACACGAATCACTTTACGGCTACAGATGGTTCCATAAAATACAAAGACATTAAAAGATGCAACGCCTGCTTTTGGGCTTCTGTGAAAAGCATCTAGTCGTTGAAACTGCCTACAAAATGTAGGCCAACATTATTATTTTTAAATACAATGCTTTTCAAAAGTCTTTAGAAATTCCCGGTAAACTTTGATGATACATGTATTCAAACTAGGCCGTTTTCATGGGAGTAAAATACATGCTTTTACACAAATACCAAGAAACATAACATTTGTGATTGCTACATTGGTGATTTTGTAGAATCATTTTCGAAGCTGCAATTGCTTTTATGTAAAACTTAAGAGTGATCATATTTATCTGAAGAATGTCATCACAAAAGTTGTCATCATCCTTATCACTATGATTTGAACATCGCAATCATCACCACCACCATCATCATCATCATCATCATCATCATCATCATCATCATCATCATCATCGTCGTCGTCGTCGTCGTCGTCCTCTTATTTACAAAAAGATTGCTTTTTAAGAATGCAATTGCATATAATAATTATGATTGGTTATGTTTTTTTGAACTCTCCCATTTCAGATGACACTGTGATCACTTCTATACCAACACCAATTAACCAACAAACTACTGTCAACGTGACAGCAAAATCTACAACTGATGTTGGTTTACAGAAAACCACGGATGGCCAAATAAAAACTGATATCAATACAGTATTACCAACAACTGTAGCATCGACAATTGAAAATACAACCAATAATGATTTCTACTCAAACTCTACTACTGATGTCATACCCGATCAAAATTCAATAGAAACGACTACCATTAAAGTATCTTTACAACCGTCTATCGACCCTGTAACCGACACAGGGTTACAATTAAACTCAACAGGTGAATTAAAAACTACTCTCAACCCACAGTTACCAACTAATAATATAGAACCACAAAATAATATATCAGATTCATCAACCTCCAACAACACCAGCAACAATACTACCAACCCCTTCATCAGCAACAACAAGAGCAGCACCAGCAACAGCACAGAACTAACCACACCCTCTGGAGTAAATGTACTAACCGCCGAAAACAAAACAGCAACTGCTGCATCTGATGATCCACCAACGAGTACACCACAGTTCCTTCCCGCTACTACTGGACTGCTGACTAACTCAAGCGCATCATTCTTAGACACAACTGAGAAAACTTCACCTCAACCAACAGAAGCCGATAACTCCACGAAAACCACCAATGACACTTCTGAATCTTCACAAAATACCACGATATTCCAGCCGACTACAAACGCATTGGTATCTAGCACAGGGGGACCTCTTCTGAACACAACCGAATATTCTTCTTTTGAGGACGCCGATAATTATACTATTATGGGAAACAGCACTTATGAAATCGTTAACAGCACAGATTCACCAACCACTAATCCAGCCAAGTACGAAAATGTGTCCACCAATGCAGCCGAAGAACCAACCGCTCAACCAGAAGTTTCGACAAAGTTAACTGCAAAACCAGAGACTAAACCGGACACAAAACCAGAGACAAAACCGGAGACAACACCAGAGCCTGCGAATAATAACGACGGGGAAGATGGAGGTAAGAAATATTTTAACATGAGTAAAGATAAATATATAGTTACTCTACATGAACTTATATTGGACTTAATTAAACATTATGAAACGCAATACCTGTCTATTAAAAAGTTTTGCCTTTAATCATGTCGGTTTACGCAGGGCTAGACATATAAAAGACACAAAGAATTCCGATTTGGTAAAAATAACTTCTTTTTTTTTCGATGGACGTATTATACAGTTTAAGACCTTATAATCCTACGTTGTGTTTTACACCATTGCCCATACCTATTTGAGAGATCCCCATTTTAAGCAAATAAAAATGTGCATGTACGGATCCACAGGATTGAAAAGAAGGATCGCGTACATTATGAAGGAAAAATTTAAAAAAAAAAAAAAAGAAGGATGGGAAATTTTTGTTCTTCCAAGGCATGTTTAGCAATTAAGATTTAATATAACATTCGTATGTTTTTTTAAAAATAAATTTCCCTTTCTCTCTCTCTCTCTCTCTCTCTCTCTCTCTCTCTCTCTATCTTACTATCACTTCCTGTCTCAATATCTCACTGTTTCTTTCTCTTTTATTTTCTCTCTCTATCTCTCTATCTCTCTCTCTCTCTCTCTCT
>RQTK01000241.1:351349-370311 GCA_003991915.1 Elysia chlorotica
TCTTACTATCNCTTTCTGTCTCAATATTTCACTGTTTCTTTCTCTTTTATTTTCTCTCTCTCTATCTCTCTCTCTCTCTCTCTCTCTCTCTCTCTTTCTCTCCCATCCTTCTCTTCTAACCCAGCCATGGCAAACTCCAAGAGCGCCACGACCTCCGGCTTACAGGGCGACGATGTGACGATCATCATTGTGTTGGTGTGTGTGGGCGCTCTCATCATCTCCATCGCGGTCGCCATCGTTTACCGCCGCCGCCAGAACAGATACGCAGTCGAGCTGCCCATCTTGTTAGACGACACCCCGCGCTCCAGCCAAGGGAACCAACTCCACCTCTGGGACTACGACGAGTCGAAGAGTGTCCCGCAGTCGAGCTCAGGCCAGTTTTCCTTGGACGGACCGCAAGCTAATCAGGACACCCCTCCGAATGGACTTGGCGACACGTCCACCCTGCAGATAGACTCGCCCAAGTTGAATTCTTTTAGGGGGAGTTAGAGCTCCCACTGTTGTAATGCCGTAAGTTATGCAGGGCTGCCAGCCTTAACACGGGTCGTTGAAGAGTGTATTGTAGTCATCACCGTATTCTTTGTAGCCAATAGCAATCAAAGTACACATCTTCGCCAAAAAATTGTATGTTCTCATCTTCGTGGTGTAATTTAGTCTAAAGTCACAACTTAGCCAAAGAAGTGTACATTGTAGTCACCAAAGTTTACATGTTATTTAATAAAGAACGCAAGTTAGCGAATGAAATGAATATAGATGCTATCATTGTGTAGATTTTAATTTTAGTTATCAGTGTCAATTGAGACATCAAAGTGCACAGTGTAGCCAAGGAAGTACATATTGTAGCTATGAAAGTGTATATTATATCCATTAAAGTGTATATTTACTAATTAAGGTGTACATTGCCACCCTCAAGGTTTACATTTTAGTTCTAAATGTATCAGTTTAGTAATCGAAGTGCACAATTAAAGCCATCAAACTACACAATATTACACATCAAAGTACACGTTTCATTTATAAAAGTGTATAACTTAGCCAAAGTCTACATTTGAGCCGGAGAAGTTTACATTGATGTTACCAAATTGCACATTTTAGTCATTAAAGTGTATAATTCATGCAAAAAAGTGTAAGTAAATACGTACTTATACGCTTTGTTTGTGTCAAGTTGGCAGCGTTGTATATTATAAAAATTATTTAGATGGTGTTGCCAAAATGTGTGAGGCCTCTGGCTTGTTAGTCAAAGCTTCCAGGGAAGGTATGTTATAGAGGACCATGAAAGTACTTTTTTCTCCTTCAAAATTTTTGTATTTTATGTACCTTGGCATCACTAAAATGTGTTATACCTGGACACTTGTCTAATGTAATATTTGTTCAGAAGTAAACAAGCTTTGTAGTGGTGCCAATAACAAAAATTAATACTGTTCAAGTAGGGGGTTTGATATGCTTGGGGGTGATGCATGGCATAGAGATGATCTATATCGTATTCTTTTTAAAAAGAACATCTGTTGTTTAATCATAGTTGTCAAATTGTCCTGAAAAAAATAATTTGAAGTAAAAAATGTATTCAAGTGTGAATTATTGATTGTAACAGGCATGAGGTATTCTGTTTAGATCTACATTAATTTTGGCCGATGTCAGTCTGATATCGGATCGATTAAAAATCTGTATAGATTGAATATTGGTTTGTGTGGCGAAAAAAAAAACGATGTACAGATGTTTCGTAGGACATCTAAATTGTCAATTAGAAAATAATAAAAATCTTTTTGAAACAACTTGAAACCCGTACATTAATTTGCATATTGTTTGTCCATACTTTATAAAAAAAATTAACCTTCTGCATTTTTAAGCTACAATAGTTTGTGCCTTTAATCATATTATTTCCTCCGATGTATAATATTTCAGAACATGTGCCAATTCCTTCTCTTGTCCTGTCAAAAATTCGAACAAAATTGTAAAATATAAAACGTATAACATTAGTGTAGATGCCCCATGTTTAGTGTTTAGCAGTTAGTGGTTCCGTGACTTACATCTTTTAATCTATGTTTCTCTGCGACAGTCTATGTGTCATTTCATAACAGTTAATTTATTGACCATTTAATCTTTTTATGTTATTTAACATAAAAAAAAACATGAGAATGGAAAAGAAAATGGTCAATGGACATTTAGCATCTTCTTCTGGGACAAACATCGACGACCATGCTGCACCAAACTTTTCTGTTGTCGGCCCAGTGTATGAAGTCTGCACAGTTCAGGTCTCTGTTTTATTTATTTTTTCGGGCTTTCGGTGAGTGTCGTTCTGTCTGCTGCGGTCATGTTTACCCTCTTTCTTTCCACTGACTGCTTACCAGATGTTCCAGATCTTGCTTTCTAGTTCGTGACCAAAGAACTTTAGTTGCATTCTTCTTGTAGTTTTGGTGAGTGTTTTGTGGGTGTTAGCTAAGTCTTACTCAGCAAAAGTACGATTTCTCAGTCAAGGCAAGCCGTGTGTAAAACCCTCTAAAAGGAGCTTTCATTTTTGTGAAAGCCGATGGCAGAGTGGTTAAGCACACTGGTCTTCGCCTTGGCAAGGCGATGGGTGCCGAGTAGAAGGTGCGGGTTCGATCCCCGTCCATGTCATTTGTCTAAAAATGTGTCTTTGTCTACTTGTCTTATCTGTTGGTCTAAGCTAGACCTAGGTTTGTGGCTGTCCCTTTCTAACCTATTTTCACATTATTCCCTCAGTCGCTCGCATCATTATTTGGTCCCTAGGTCTAGCTCCGTCTGTTAAAGCCTCTATAGTTGTTGGCCTGCTTCTCTGTATCATAATTCTATTATTTATTCTGGCTAACATGAATACTTCGGGATCCTATAGAGAAACTAGTTTGTTCACGTTCTGTAATAAAAACTTGGACAGGTCTTACTCAGCAAAAGTACGATTTCTCAGTCAAGGCAAGCCGTGTGTAAAACCCTCTAAAAGGAGCTTTCATTTTTGTGAAAGCCGATGGCAGAGTGGTTAAGCACACTGGTCTTCGCCTTGGCAAGGCGATGGGTGCCGAGTAGAAGGTGCGGGTTCGATCCCCGTCCATGTCATTTGTCTAAAAATGTGTCTTTGTCTACTTGTCTTATCTGTTGGTCTAAGCTAGACCTAGGTTTGTGGCTGTCCCTTTCTAACCTTGTAAAATAGAAAACATATAAGATTAGTGTAGATGCCCCGTGTTTAGTGTTTAGCAGTTAGTGGTTCCGTGACTTATATCTTTTAATCTATGTTTCTCTGCGACAGTCTATGTGTCATTTCATAACAGTTTTATTTATTGACCATTTAATCTTTTTATTTTATTTAACATAAAAAAAAACATGAGAATGGAAGAGAAAATGGTCAATGGACATTTAGCATCTTCTTCTGGAACAAACATCGATGATCATGCTACTCCAACCGATTCTCTTGTCGGCCCAGTGTGTGAAGTCTGCACAGTTCAGGTCTCTGTTTTATTTTATTTTTTTCGGGCTTTTGGTGAGTGTCGTTCTGTCTGCTGCGGTCATGTTTACCCTCTTTCTTTCCACTGACTGCTTACCAGATGTTCCAGATCTTGCTTTCTAGTTCGTGACCAAAGAACTTTAGTTGCATTCTTCTTGTAGTTTTGGTGAGTGTTTTGTGGGTGTTAGCTATTCTCAATACCTCTTCGTTTGTTTCTGTCCATGCTATTGGTAGAATCCTCCTAATGTTATTTTTTCAATAGCCTCTGTTTTTTTCTCATTTGTATTGGCTATTGTCCAGCTCTCACATCCATACGGTAGTATGGACCCCACATTGCTTTGAGGTCCAAAATATTGTTTATAGCGTGGCGTTTCAGTTTCCGAAAAGCAGGTTCATTAGGCATAACGATGTTTTAAGACGAAAAAAATGACACAGAATATACTATTGTGATAGAACTAAATATTCATGTGGTCTGCAGAAGAATTAGTTTATAGAAAATTGTTTATCTACCTATTGAAAAGGAGCAGAGAGAACCTTTGTTAATCTGATCAGTGGTATATGTAATGAATAAAAAATGCCAGTGGCTGGTTTAGATATTGTTTGTTTATTATTTGTCCGTTAATTTTTTTTTCTGTTTTCTGCTCTGGCAATATTTATTGCAGCTCTAATCCGTACTTTTGATGTTGTAATTGTCGTTATTGTTTCTGTTTTTCGTTATTGTACATCGCTGCGGTGTTGTTGTTTTTTTTGTTGTTATTGATATTGTACACAGCTTAGTTATTGCTGCTATTGTTATTGTTTCTGTTGCTGTTGCTGCAGCTGCTACTGTTGTTGATGTTCTTTTATTGGTAATGTTATTGATGTCATTTTATTGGTAGTGTTGCTGATGTAGAGGGTACTGCTAGTTGCCACTCATGTCTAAAGTTTCATTATTTCTTTGCTCTCTGTGAATGCTGCTGCCATACAAAAAAACATAACACAAAAATGGCAATTACCCAATGCATGTAGTTAAGCCACTCTAACGCCAGACGGCGGTCAAACAAATTGTTTATGATTAAAAATTATTATAGACATCAAGAGCTTTATGTACAACGTCTTGGTTACTCCCTCTTCGTAAAAATATGCAAAACAGAAGGCTTGCGACGGGTCGAAAAGCTAGCCCGATGTTGCATTCACAACCCAAGGTTAACTTGCTTGATACATCAAAGCAACGTCGCTCGTTTTCTTTATGAGAGTTATAAAGTTTGGAGAAAAACGTATGCAAGAAAACAAGAACTTAATCATTGAAAATCACTCTTTAATGAAGAAAAAAAAACATTTAAATTGTCAAAGCATCACAATAATATTTTACACACATTTTATGGCCATCTTCTAAAATTGTTTTCTGAAAATCATCGCAAACAACGGATATTGTGTAATGTCTCAACTATTATATACATATAACCTCTAGCATTTATGGGAAACTTATACAAAGACGGTTTACAACAGGGAATTCACGAAATTGACAAAATGGACGTGTGCATGTATAGTTTCCCAACGAATCAGAAAAAAAAATTTTTTGTATAAAAGCCTGCATAAGAAGTAGGGACCTTCCATTTTGTTTTTCGTCCCATAGGTTTCCTAAAACTTATATATGTACAGATAGGAACCACCTGAAGTTTAAACTGTGGACCTCCTGCTCCTCAGTCAGGAGCTGTGCCAACTGTGTCACAGTATATAGGCTAAATTAATTCGCCCGGTGCTTTTGTGATTACATGTGAAGCTGTTTGCACCTTGAGCCTATTCCACATTGTTTATCTTCAACGTGTATGTATCCACATATTAACTGAAAAAAGCGTCAATCAAATTTATTTTGAACAGTATATGGGACGTTCGGGCATTCTTTGGGGATAATGGTGTCGTTGGGTTGAAGCGTTGGTCTCTGTTGACGAAGGTTCAAGTTTAAACTCCTCTTTGGCCGCCATGTTTTCTGGGGGTTTTCCCTACTGTCAGAATAATGAGACAGACTACGTCCCGACTATGCCGCTCTGGGTTACTGTCGCTAAGATCATAATTGACACCTAGGACACAGCCTCGCTATTCCCGTTTGGGACTGACGCAAGTGGGTAAGTGTTGGTCTCCCAATCGGAAAGGTCACTGGTACGTTAAAAATTCACGATCGGTCAAAAATTTATTGTTAGATATCCTCTCGTACTAGTTGGGTTGGTCCCAGTGCAGTGTGGCCGGATGAGACAGAATTCGTGGTATCCTCTCTCTCTCTCTCTCTCTCGCTCTCTCTCTCTCCTCTCTCTCTCTCTCTCTCTCTCTCTCTCTCTCTCTCTCTCTCTCTCTCTCTCTCTCTCTCTCTCTCTCTCTCTCTCTCTCTCTCTCTCTCTCTCTCTCTCTCTCTCTCTCTCTCTCTCTCTCTCTCTCTATCACTGTATGGGAGCACAAGGGTTGTCAGACGTCAGACTCAGGACCCAAGTCCCGGATAATCCCGCTCTTGGATCCTTTGACTGTATAGGATCATTATTGAGCCCAAGGGATCAGGTTGATTATCCCTGACTTATCACGCACATACATTCACTCTTTCGACCGACCAGGGCTGAGGCAGGAATCCAGGTCTTCCTGCACTGTCTCTATGTGACAGCACGTACAATTTTCAGAAGTTAGTTAGTCTTAGGACCTGTCCAAGATACTGACTTTACACGCTAAGTAAAAATACTCAATCTCAAACCCGAATAAATATGCACATACATCGTGGGTAACTGCATACTGTTAAAGAGGGCAGTTACAATACTTTGCCTCTGGAACCGCAATATGCATTTTTTTCATTCAGAATCCTTCTTTTTCGTCGTCCTCATGCATTCTTCCAGCATTTTTACTTTTCGTCCCACTAGCGCACTCCTTCAGAATCCTTCTTCGTCCTCCTCATGCACTCTTTTAGCTCCTGCATAATCCTTTCTCTCCGTCCTCGTCAGCTCTTTTAGAACCCTTCCTCTTCCTCGTCCTCGTCTGTGAAGTAGACAAGCTTCACCTGACTGACCTCCTCGCCAGCCCTCAATATGGAGCAGAAAACTTCCTCAGCCTCGCCCTCCTGCCATATGTGGACCTCCACACGCTCCCCCTCCAGGCACTCTTTGAAATAGCAAGTTTGAAACTTGGCCAAACCGCGCTTCAGTGTACCGCTGGTGATGCCCCTTAAGGCATTGCTTCCACGTACCGCTCCCGCGCGCTTCGGTGTATCGCTTCGACGTACCGCCCCTGCGCTCTTTGCTTCTTGATGTTGTTGATCTGTTGTTTTTGAACCGCCTTCTGTTGGTCTGGAAAGTAGGGCTGCGTGAAGCCCATCAATAGCCCAGTGCACGTAGCTTGACCAGGTGGCGTGGCCAAACTCGTCAGTATCTGACCACTGCACCTGCGGTGGTAAGCAACAGAAAACAGTTAGAACTGATAAATTAATGTAAAAATAAATAAGTAAGTAGAAAATAGTAAGACATTTTTTTTCAATACGAAAATGAATGAATCAATGAATAAGAGAAAATTGGAAAAAATGAGTAAAAGAATAACAAATAAATAAGTAGATTTATAAATATCATCATAAGGGACATTTTGAAACACCTGACAACAGCTGACAACATGGCAAGGTCAGGTGTTCGTTCTATCACTATATATATAAATAGATGCATAGAAATAGATAATGGTTATTTCCTATTAGAATTTCGCCCTTTGGGTTACCCGTATCTTCAGTTGAGATATCTGGCGGCGTTTCTGTTTAAATTTTTAAAAAGGAACATGAGTCATTAAAATATTATAGGGGTGCCCAATAAAATGAATATGGCTCATTTGCAGTTAATCGTTTTGAAAAATGTAACATGAAAAGGCAAATCGTTTTGAAAAATGTAACATGAAAAGGCAGATATAAATTTCACACTTAAGTTGCTTAAATCATTAAAAAAAATTATCACAACCATAGATCTATAATCTTGTAATACATATCAAAATAGTCAATTTTATAGAATATTATAACAATAATTGAAAGACCACGGAGACAAAGATAAGTTGTGTACAAATTGTCCACTTAACCTATACACCTGTCTCGTATGAGGCTAGCGCCCTGACCAGACAGTGCAAAAAATGTCCAAATGATATTATGTTATGCCTGTATCCTGTAACTTAATACCCGAACTTGCCCAAAGGTATCATCAATCGATATGCGACAGCGGCGAGGTTTATTCATAAAGGGTTGAGGTTTTAGAGAAATGGGTAAAAGAAATACGTTAGACTGTAATGTAAAATTGAGGGGTCATTAACCTCCGATTTGGAATATCATAAATGTATAATCATACTAGATTTGTATTGGTCATCTGAGTTGACACATCTGGTGACTTTGTGTGCTGTCAAATACTGTTTGACCCTGAGGCAAGTTTTTGCAATTATTTGTTGTAACTATGGTGCTAAACTAGCTAGCGGTTGACTAGTCCCTTCTGTGCGAAATAGACTTAGATTTTCATAGAACTTTGTTATACTTTTGCAGTATAATTAATTGCATACTATAATTATGGAATAAATATTTTGAGTGAGTAACAAATCGAACAAAGATGATCTTTAAATGACAAAAATATATCTGCTATAGTATGTATACATGTACTTTATGTCTTAATTAAATGAACCATTTTTACCATCATCAAAGAAATGCACACTTTGTCTGAGTGAACATTTTTAAATTTTTATCACAACATGCAAACAAACACAAAAAGATAAAGAAATATATATTCATGCTAGAAAAAACATTCTACTGTTAACACGAAACACATAGAAAGAAACTTATACGGACAAAAAATTTATATAGAGAGGAGTGACGCAGCAATCTCACTTGCCAAGTAATTAAATAAATAGATCTATAAATTAAACATAGATCTTGGTTTCTAAATATGTATATTGAATTAATTGGGATAGAGCGTTGTCATTCTCATGGCACGACAGAACAATTGGACTGAGTATCATTTACCAGTACTGGGTGACAGTACGTGCGGCTAGGCTTGCGAAACGGCCGTATGACCAAAGGCTGATTCGTACAGCCTCGACCCTGGGGAGCATGGAAAAAAAAGAATAAAAAATCAATATCATATTTCTTTAGAGACGAATGTAAAAAAAAATACTTGTTTTTTCTTAGATAATATGTATTATTTTAAGGAAAAATCTATTATTAACGTTACTTCAACATTCCCAGCATTTCCCGATTTAAACTAATTCAAAGCAAAACTAATTCATTCTATACGAGAGGCAATTGGTCTTTTTTAAACAGTACTACATGCAAAATTTGTTTTATCTTCTTTGTTCTGTTTTGGTAGAGCCATTCAGCAATAGGCAAATGCGCATTTTAATGCAAGACTGTTAACCTTTCGGGTGATTTAATAGAGAATAAAATCATTACAGTCAGTTTGTAGACAAATTTTATTAGGATTGTTAATTCACTGATGATAGGGACAGGATAGGGTAAAAAGGCGTAAACTTTAATTTATGCTTAGGTAGCTAATCAAACAAGCGGACTGAGTAGTGCTGAAAGCAGAGTCTTACGTTTTGTTGGGATTAAAATAGAGATGATAAGTGCGCAAGCTGGAAAAATCAAGGGGCCGTAAGTACAACGTCGCCACAGTTTACGACTCGTCTAAAGCCTTTCTATTGTTATGACTAGTTGTAAGCTACCACGACGTTGTAATTATGGCACTAGATCTACTACAAAATAGCGCTATGGTTTTTCTGCTTGGAAAACAACTTTTTGTTCAATTTTATTCCCAAAATAAAATGTTTGCATCGTGCACAGAGCCGAGTAGAGCAGGACATAGCTGTGATAGAACATCGAAACTCATGCAGGTAAGTATCTACTAAGCTATTTAGCGCCCAGTGTACATAAAATCGCTAAATCACTACTAGGTCCGAGATTAATTCTCAACTAAAGCTTTACCCTTAACGTCTTTTTCGCACACGGTTTTTTTAAAGAGAAAAAAATCAATAACGTTAACCTCATCAAAGTAAAGGACATTGTATTACTTTTAAGGTACATATATTATATCGGAATGTCACGTGGCTTAAGCAGATATTTATATACAGTGTTTAACTAATAAGGGAAAGCAATCCGCCATGGCTCCGTAACCTATCAAGGTTTATTACTCTAAAATAAATACATTAATTAAGTTTCGAAAAAACGTTCCGTGGACGTAGTGACAAGATGTTTATAATTGAATGACATGTTTTCCAGGAACCGTACAGGTCATTCGGTTGACCTCACAGGTTCTAGTGTTTAAGTTACGGATTCGAACTCTCATCATGAAATAATTATTCTCTAAGATTTCGTTTGGTTGGTTATATGTCCGTATAATGTGAATGGCTGAGGCAAGAGTTGCTGGTATCTCCATTTTGTGTGGCAGTACGTAATGAATGCCAGATGTTAGTTACGGAAACCGCCACCGATATTTGCAATACTCATCCTTGGAAAGGAGATGTAAAATAAGAGAGAAAAAGAGAGAGAAGAGGGGGGGAAAGGGGGAAAGGGGAGGAAGAGCGAAGCGCATGCCTTTAAAAACTGATATGTCTTTTAAAGGTATGAGGTATTCTGAAAAATATTTTTTAAAAGTTGTGCCTGGAAATAAAATGCAAAAATAAATTCTAAAACCAGTAGTACCAATAGATACAAAGTTCGGGTCCACTACTTAAATTTATCATGATCGCGAATTACCCCAGAAGGAGCTCCTGTGGCTTAACTTGTTTGTCATCAGAAGTAGAGCGTGAGGTCCGGGCTTCGAATATCAAATAATACTATCGTCTCCGTATAAGATTCAACGAAAAACCTAGGGGGAGGGGTAAATAAATGAACTTCAACAAACGCCCCACCAATAGTTGACATATTCAGGTGAGAGTATCCATGGCTTATTACAGGCTTTGCAATCCTCACGAAAATAACTGATAACATAATCACACCCCTTAGGCATGGATTTTTCATTGATCGCTTAAGTGGTAAAGCGTTAGTCTTTAGATCGGGAGGTCTGCGGTTCGAATACCACGATCGGCAGATTTATTTGTCCGCGTTCGTCCCCTGTAACTAGGTGGGTTTGTGTGAGTATCATGTAACCGGCTGAGACAGGAGGCATGGTATCCCCGTCCTATCTCGTGTGTGGCAGCACATAAATTGTCAGACGTCAGTCTTGGGGCCAGTCCACAATATAGCCTATATAGTGCTGATATTGGGTGTTAAATCAACTCAACTCAACTCATTTGCTTCCTTATTCTAAGATGGAGCTATGATTAAGCGCCGGCGCTAATCTATAACCTATAGTCTCCATTTTTACTATGTGGCCGGTTATCGCAACGCATCTATTTCTATAGTACTTCTCAAATACTTGCACCTTCTTTGTTCTTAGTTACCTGATACTCGTCCAGAAACCACTGCGGCACTTTGGTCGGCTGTCTGGTCTCCTTGTCCACCATGACCAGCTGGTACGTGTTGCTCCACAGGCGGACTTTGGACCCGCCCTTGCCAAGGGCAAAGAACTCTGTCCTGTGGGTCACAGTGCACGACCCCACGTAGGCCAGCGTGAACCTGAAGTCAAGTCGACCTTTCGGAACATCCGGGTCGTAGAGAGCTCGCGACATGGTGAACTCAGTGGCAGAACCGAAAGCCATCCGCTCCCTAGATAAACGTCTCCAATCTATGAACGTCTGGTTGTCGTCGGCATCTTTTGATTGCGTCATTTCCGCGATGGAACTCACAATTTTTCCTTCATGAGCCCTTGGAATTACCTTTTCGGAAGGGTTGTTGTTTTCTGTATTGGATGAACTATTCAGTGCAGCTTCGCGTTCTTCGTTTGTAGAAGTATGGGTATAGGCATTGCTCTTGGATGCTGACAGGGGTCGAAAGATGACATACTTTCTGGTGACGGAATCAATGCACATCAGACTCGTGGCTTTGGGCTGCCCTGTAGGGGATAGAAATAATAGCGCGGTGTAAGGAAATGCAATAGAAAAAGGGAAAGAGAAGTAAAAAGAAAGAAATACAAACTTATTTAGGGACAGAGAGAGTGTGAGAGATGTTGAGAGAGTGAGAGAGAGAGAGAGAGAGAGAGAGAGAGAGAGAGAGAGAGAGAGAGAGAGAGAGAGAGAGAGAGAGAGAGAGAGGGGGAGGGGGAAGAGAGAGAGAGAGAGAGAGAGAGAGAGAGAGAGAGAGAGAGGGGGGGAGGTGTGAGCAAAAGAGCAAGACGCGAAAGATAAAGACAGTGAGAAAAATATAGGCAAAACGGCAGAAATCAAATAAAAGACTCGCTGATCATAGTTAGATTTATTCGTTTATTTATATTTGTAATAGTACGTAAGGTTAAAAAAGCAAAGTAAATATATATATATATATGTCTATTTATGAAAATATATTTAGTGCATAAACTTTTCTTACTTACAGAATATACCCATTTTTAAACTTTACTTCATACCGATTTTGTTCAATAACGTCAGCAAATTCTGCTTTTGAAATTTGATATTGTTGTCTGACTTAAATGAACGAAAAGGTTTCTAAATCTATGTTTCAATCTGAAATGTCCATGCATCAGAATCAGATGTTAGAGCGTGCCTTAACGAGAGAGAGTATTGATTTAAAAGATTAAAATCCCAGCTTGGCTTAGTCCTCGTGTAGTGGACAGTTACCGATAAAGTTCTACCCTCCTCTATATAAAATGCACACATTATGTTATATTAATTTAATCGAAATAATGAAAAAAAGAGTCCATAGAAGATGGTAAATAGTGTAACAATATTGCCAGTAATACTCAATTAGTCACATTTCCATTGGAAAGGCTAATAGTTGAAGATTATCATAAATAATGACTCAAAATATTTACTCCGTGACAGAATAAATGGGGCAATGGGGTAATGTCTGCTCAATGGATGGAGCTCAAAGCTCCTCTTAGTAAGAGCGAGGATTTGAATAACGATTGAAAAGCCTACCCCCCTATTTGTTGTGTCGGTGTCAGTATAACTTAACCCGGAAAGACAGAATTCCTGGCCTGTGATTGTATGTGGCATCATGTACTTTAATTTTCAGACATTGCGATAATCTTGACACATCTGTCAGAAAGACAAGTTGTTGAAGATGGACTCTGTGAGACCATGATACTAACCAATGCAAAAAAGGCTATATGGTACAACGCAATTTTACAACAATATGTCGAATTCATTAGTTGACAAATGTTGGGAAAATGTGTATTGCAAATTTCAATGAAAATGAAATTAACAATTCAAACGCAAAGGAATGGAAATATATTTAATTGAGAAGAACCAAGGGCCCCCCCAAAAAAGAAGAAAATGTCACAGTTTTTTTACTATGCAACTTTAAAAATCGTTTAACATAAATTGACAGCTACATTCCTTCAAAGAGAATGTTCCACCTTTTTAACTATATCTAGCAATAAGAACACATTTTAAATAATTCCTCAACACATATTGCCCTATATCAAGCCTAGAAAAAATAATAATAGATATTTTGTATGACAGCCGCCAGTTTATTTTTCCCCCACTGAACCTTACAAATGAAATCCTAATATGCGCAAAAACGTTGACTCACAGTTTCTGTCGAAGGCTTCCTGCGAGAGACCAGGCACTGTACAGTCCAGGGTAGGGTAGGGCGAGGACCTGTAGCGCAAGTCTGTCACATCGATACACCCACTGGGAATATCCTCCATAATTGTAAGCTTGGTATTGTGGATGCGTTCAGCGCGACTGTGAAATGGTATTCATTATTGTTGGTTTGTTGTTGTTGTTGTTGTTGTTGCTGTTGTTGTTGTTGTTGTTGCTGTTGCTGTTGATGTTGTTGTTGTTGATTTGTTTTTTTGTTAATATCGTTGTCGCTCACGTAGTCTTTATTGCTACTGTTCTTTTTGTTATTTATTTATTTGTTGTTTTTGTTTGTGTTGGTGGTTGGTTGTGATAGTATTGGCACGGTTAGTGGTTTAAACTGTCTCTTTTTTTCTTTGATTTTTTTGTTTGTTATTTTTTGTCAACAATATTTCTGTTCATTCAAAACAAAATTCAGATTATTCACATATGTATTGCCAATAGTTATAATACATGTTTAAGGTTTACAAACTGTTTCCATATTATTTTGTTTTAATTTGTATACATTCCTCTACCTATATGCTAAAAGTCGAAAAACATGATGGTGTTTTTAATGTTCTTTTGTCATCACCGAACAAATGAATACAAGTTGAAAATCAGAATACATCAGGTTTTATTCTTTTGCATAAAGTCAGCTAACTACTCTTTTATTATTGATCCATGTGATAGGTTTTGTAAAAAATGTTTGGGTAAAATCAATTTAGTTCTTATTGAAGTAATTATTCTATAACTGGTCCATGTGACTAATTAAGTGCAGGTTTAATTTATAATTTTTAATACAAATGAATGGTTAAAATTAACAATTGTCAGCATAAAAATGTTTAACCTCTACAACTACAAAGTTTCCTCTGAATAACAACAACAACACGACGTTTATCAAAAGCCCACTCATTACACAAATATTTTGATACTTAATTAGAATAGAGTCTGAACATTTCATAAAATATAATCTACGCAAAATGATTTCAAGCTCATCATAATCATATAGAAGATCAGTGGCGTTCCCCTGAATTACTTTTTCTCATCCATAATGGAGGTGGCTATGTGTGCGGCAGCCTGATCGAAGAATCATGTCGAAAATTAATATGTTCTATAACGGCCCGAACATGAATAGGTAAAAACATCTCGGCATAATAAGGTCTGTCGTGTCTCTTGTCTCTATCGTGTATCGTGGTACATGTAGAAGGTTTAAACTACTGTTTAACACTTTGTCCACCCACCAGCCCTCTCGCAAAAAAAAAAAAATAATAACATGTTCTTATTGTACCCAGACGAAGGAATCTTAACTACAGTCCAAATTTTGTGTTGAAAATGTTTGCACGCAAAAGTCGATAATCTGTTATCCAAAAATAAACCTTGGATAAACAAGGATGTAAAAGATACGATAGCCAAAAAAAGAAAAATGTTCCTTTCTGATAACCAGGCAGAATTAGGACTGATTCAAAAAGAGCTCAGAAACAAAATTCGGAAATGCAAACAAAATTATAAAGAAAAGTTAGAGAACCATTTTCGACATAACGACAGTAGAGCAACTTGGGATTGTATAAAAAAAAATGGCAGGATTAAGTAACAACAAAAAACAGTTATGTATTGACGAAGATGTGAACGATTATGCAAATAAGTTGAATAATTTTTACGCTAGGTTTGATAACCATGATTTTACCAATGAGATAGAACATCGTATGGAAGAGTTAAGGAAAGGGTCAGAGTCTCATGGGGAGTATGTTGTGAGTGAGCATGATGTTGCTTCAGTTTTTAAGAATGTGAAAGAAAGAAAATCAGGCGGGCCGGATGGTTTGAAAGGCTGGGTTTTTAAATATTGTTCTGAGCAGCTCAGCTCAATTTACACATTTTTGTTTAACTGGTCTATACGCGAACACTTCTTACCACCTATTTTAAAAACATCTGAAATTATTCCTGTGCCAAAAAAATCTACGATTAAAGAATTAAATGATCTTAGACCGGTTGCCTTAACCTCTGTGGTCACCAAATGTTTAGAAAAGATTATTGTTAAGGAGCTTAAGAAGTGCTTTTCTGCTTTTCAAGATCCCATGCAGTTTGCCTATAGAGAGAAAAGAAGTGTTGAAGATGCAATACTTGTATTTCTACACAAGGTTTACAAGCATCTTGATGTTCCTAGGAATTATTGTAGAATATTGTTTATAGATTTTTCGTCAGCTTTTAATACAATGCAACCACACCTGGTGATATCTAAATTGCAAAAAATTAATTTGAACATAAATCTGATTGCTTGGATCATTAACTTTCTAACATCAAGGCCTCAATTTGTAAAGTTAAACAACATTTCAAAAAGAGAATTTTTTATACTGTTCTTTCAGATACTATTTCCACTAGCACTGGAGCTCCTCAGGGAGCTGTTTTATCACCTGTGTTATTTACTTTATACACTAATGATTGTGCAATTACTAACCAATATGATTCTCATTTATTGAAATTTGCTGATGACACATCAATTTTAGGATTAATTATAGAAGAAGAAGAAGCAAACTACAGAGAGACAATCCGTTGGTTTGTTTGTTTGTGTGAAGATCATTACCTGCTTTTAAATGTCAATAAAACTAAAGAGATGATTATCGATTTCAGGAAAAATAAATCACCAATGTCCCCCCTCTTTATAAATGGCGAGGAGGTTGAACAAGTAGACACTTACAAGTATCTTGGTGTCACTCTAGACAATAAATTAAATTGGAACCCTCATATCATTGCTCTTTTGAAACGGTTAAATACTCGCCTCTACCTTTTAAGGAAACTCAATTCATTTCATGTCGATAAGAAATTAATGTGTCTTTTTTACAAGTCAGTCATTAAGAGTGTGATCTGTTTCGCTCTGGTCTGTTGGGGTGGAAATGCAAATGCATCAAAAACATACAAACTAGACAAAATAATCTCCAAATGTATGAAAGTTTGTAAACCCATAGAATATTTCCCCCGTGTAGATATGCTATACTTATGTAAATGTCAAATTAAGATTGTTTCAATTTTAAAAGATAAAAACCATCCTCTTTATAGCCAATTAAGTTTTTCCGAGCGCTCAGGGAGGCCAAGAGCCTTGCAATGTAGACTTGAAAGATACAGAAATTCGTTTCTGCCTAGAGCACTTAAACTTTTGTAAAAAAAAAATTGTAATACAATTTTTTTCTATTTCAGACCATTTTGTTATGCAAGCTACTATTATTCTTTTAATAATAATACTGATAATAATTGTTATTATGACTATTGTTATTGTTATTATTATTATTATTATTATTATTATTATTATTATTATTATTATTATTATTATTATTGATGCTGTGATGAGTATCGATATTTGTAATAACTCATGTCGTAACTGTCTATACTGTTTTGTCATGCTGCATGTACGGACCATCAAATGTGCCTTTAAAGGACAAATAAAGTTATATCTTATATTATCTTATCTTATCTTAAGACAGTAGAAGACACAGAATTAACTGCAGTAAACACATCTTACGTAATTAATTTAGTAATGATATAAATTTATCAAATTATTACTACAGTTAGAACACATAGTACTAGAAGAGTACTTTCGCTACGACTACTCAGCGTACACAACAACAATGTAAGTTGACCAAAATGTGTTTACTATGAACTGATAATTTATACAATTCATACTAATTCAACTACATCGAGGCCTTTATTAGAACAAACCAAGTCACCGAAATAATTGGAGTGAACACATTTTAGCATGATAAGACTAATAGTGATATATGTCTTATAACTCTTTGCCATAGTTTGTTCAAATTGGGAATCAGGGAGTATTTTTCGTTCAACTTTAAAAGCGTACACTGCAACTGTGAGAAATGGTCCAACGGTTCTTAAGACTTTAATGGTACAATTAACTTGGACTCTAAATGCAATTTGTTGTTTTCTTCGGTGACTTTGCTAATGTTGAAAGCCTCAAAGTAAATACAATTGTTTGAAAGCCTCGAGCGATTTTAGGTAGATTTTTCTTCAGGTCGTTGTAAACATTGAAACCAAATTATCTACCAGTTTACTAAAGATTGTCCGTTTTGTTATCACCGAAATACGGGATTTATACTTCGATCACAGGCTTAGTGCTCTCTCTCTCTGTCTCTCTCTCTCTCTCTCTCTCTCTCTCTCTCTCTCTCTCTCTCTCTCTGTCTCTCTCTCTGTCTCTGTCTCTCTCTGTCTTGCGGAATCTGATGGGTTGGCTCTCTCTGTCTGTCTGTCTGTCTGTCTGTCTGTCTGTCTGTCTGTCTGTCTGTCTGTCTGTCTGTCTGTCTGTCTCTCTGTCTGTCTGTCTGTCTCTCTCTCTCTCTCTCTCTCTCTCTCTCTCTCTCTCTCTCTCTCTCTCTCTCTCGCTCTCTCTTTCTCTTTCTCTTTTTG
The DNA here is from genome assembly GCA_003991915.1 of Elysia chlorotica. Taxonomy (NCBI): domain Eukaryota; kingdom Metazoa; phylum Mollusca; class Gastropoda; family Plakobranchidae; genus Elysia; species Elysia chlorotica. Next base: position 368,826 of record RQTK01000241.1, read on the forward strand.
TCTCTCTCTCTCTCTCTATCTATAAATTCACAAATATACAGCGCATACCGTCAGACTGCGAATATCCTTTCGGTTATTTTTCCGGCAGCCGGACAAATAGCCACTTCAATTGGTTACTGTTTAAACCGTCACGCCTGGATGCACACGGGATTGCTACATTCCACTGAAACACTTAACCGATCTGGCACAAAGACAGACGACACTGAATCCGCTAATCTAACCTGTTCATTTTATTGTTTCATCGTAATAAAGGTTTTGTTTAACGTGAGAACATACTTATGCCTGCTTATTATATACTAAAATAAATTTTATTCATAAAAAAAAAATATTCCAAAATCCAGAACGGTATTTACTTTCTTAAATTCAAATAACCAAAGGGATACCAACACTGAAGCATTAATTTAAGATAATAAACTCTTTATATGAAACTTAAAAACAGTCTAAAAATATTCTTAATTGATCGAGAGCATTGGAAATCTATTTCTAACTCATTGTGATCTTACCTTAACCAAATTGAAAAATAATCCAAACTCGATAAAAGTGCTAAATTGCCTAACTTCCAGTTACCAAAGTGACACCAACTCTAAAAAGATAATTTCAATTTATAAAATCCTAATATGGAACCATCCTATTCAAAACGTGCCTAACCGTTTCTACATCTAAAGGCTTAATATTCGTTATTTTATCAAATGAACCGTCAATAATTTTGTTTTAATATTATTGTTTACTGCTATAACTACCACACTCGACAGACCAACAAATAGCTAACCAACTGTCTATCGCCAGCCTTCACTCTGGCTACATGAGGACACGCTATGACTGTCATCTACTTGCTCGGGAAAACTTAGTTTATCAGAATAATTGCTATAACAATTTTATTTATATTTAGCCTCAGTATATTCATTTACATGTGAAACATGTACCGAAACACGATATTCCAAGAGCAGCGTCCCTGAATAATTGAAGTTCAATATCCTTTTGCTTGAAACATGACATGCCATGAATGTTCTCAACGTATGCCTACACATCCCCAATTAGCTAGTGTCAAATATGTCACCCGCAGTAATTTAATACGGAACATGGAAAACACATTTGCATGTTCCATGGAGCGAACATGTATCTGATTTTTGCAATGATTATAACTGTTTGTAATCCAGTGCTTTTAATAATAATTTGTAATGTGTTGAATGTTGGCGATATGTAATAGTCAATATGTGTATATATTTAATCAAATAAGTGGTATTGATTACGACAGTTTCAGTTCAGTCACTTAGATATGAATATCAAAAATATAAATTCAGATATATACAGCGATAGATAAATAGATAGATAGATAGATAGATAGATAGATAGATAGATAGATAGATAGATAGATAGATAGATAGATAGATAGATAGATAGATAGATAGATAGATAGATAGATAGATAGATAGATAGATAGATAGATAGATAGATAGATAGATAGATAGATAGATAGATAGATAGA
>RQTK01000241.1:371132-383849 GCA_003991915.1 Elysia chlorotica
GGAAAGGAAGAGAGAGAGAGAGAGAGAGAGAGAGAGAGAAGATGGGTTGGGAGAGAAATGAAGCGAGAGAGAGACAGAGAGATAGAGAGAGAGTGAGAGAGAGAGACAGAGAGAGAGATAGATAAAGAGAGAGAAAGAGGGAGTGGGGTGAGAGAGAGAGAAGATGGGTTGGAAGAGAAATGAAGCGAGAGAGAGAGAGAGAGAGAGAGAGAGAGAGAGAGAGAGAGAGAGAGAGAGTGACAAATACACGCGGGAGGGAGAGATGGAACATACACAGACGGACAGGCAGACAGACTGACAGACAGACAGATAGCCGCGGTTTCATCCTGTCTCTGCAGAAGGTTTGAAAGTCTAATTATGTATTCAAGATTAATAACTTTCATTTTTAGAGGACAGTTTGTTCTTCTAGCCATTCTGTCTAATTTTGTCTTCTTTTTGTTTCTTACATCTTCATTATGTCCCACGAAGTATTATTTAACAGGTGTATAACATTTCGTGTTTATTACATAACTATATGTGTCGGTGCAGGTCCAAAATTATCGTCGTTGTCAAATACTCTAAACTAATAGAACGATTTGTTAACTTTCCTCCTATTTACCAGTGTTGATCAAATGTAAACATAATTATTCTACTGGAAACATATTTGAAGCATTAGTCCAGGGTCCATACGGTAAGATTACGGTTATCATTGCACTGTGAGTACTGTCACCAGGACACCATGCTGCTAAGTTGCATGTTTATAATTTTATCACTAGACTGCTTACCCTGCGAATGTCTGGGCAGGAAATTGCTTTATGATAGCTCGCCAATTTTCCAGGCCGATCAAGGTTCTAACGAGGCTTCAAAATGATCAAAGCAAGTTTATTTAACACAAGCTGGGGTACCCGTTCATACGAACAGGTTGAATACAGTGTATATATGTAATTGTATGTAAGCCGATTCATTTTGAAAGGGGAACTTTTAGGCGCCTTGCCATCAATTAATATATTTTTGCTTCCTCCTTTTTTTTAATTAAATGAAATTATCTTTTCTTTTTTATTTTTTTTTTATTTCTTTCTTTCTTTCGCTCTCTCTCTCTCTCTCTCGCTCTCTCTTTCTCTCTCTCTCTCTCTCTCTCTCTCTCTCTCTCTCTCTCTTTCTTTATTCCTCCTTTAAAAAAATTGTTATTATTTTTTTTCTTTCTTAAATATCATGATGAATAATATATATTCCTCCTTATAATACAACAATTATAATTATCTAGACAGCTACGCTATTACGTAACTGCTGCTAATGAAGGACAGATTTTACCCCTTGAAGCACATGATTTAAAGTTCTCTATAGGGTTCAATGTTTCCTTGGTTCCTATAGGAAGTCTATACGGCGAGTGGTCCCAAGACTTACCTATGACAATTTTATATGCTGCCAGACTTGAGACAGGGCGGGGATACCATGACTCCTGTCTCAGTCGGTCACACTGACCCAACCAGTTACAGGGGACGATAATCGGAAGGAAGGAAAAAAAAGCTGCCGAAAGTGGAACTCGAACCCCGCACCTCCTGATCTGAAGACCAATGCTCTACTACATGAGCTAATTCGGGAGTGGTGAAACTGGTAGCAATGACAAAATGAAAGTGCTGAATTTGATATTAGATCTAGAATCTAGATCTATAAAACCCTTTTCATTAGTTAACCCCATATTGTAGATCTAGAAAGACTGCACAAGTAAACAAAGATATTAGATTCCCATAGATTGCTTAAGTAAGCCTTGATTTTAGATCTAGATAGGTTGCTAAAGTGCAGCGGTAGAGGCAGTGCATGGAACTGACTAACTGGTAGCAATGCCATTATAATATTCGGTAGTCTATGCCGCTTTGACTAACCAAGCCTAGATCTAGTTATTATAAAAGACGATCCCGATATCCGAAAGCGAACTATTTTTATTTTTAATTATATTAAATTTATGAAAAAAATAAATCAATAAAAAAGGACCAGGTAAACCTAGTATTTAGTAAGATGTAGCTTCTGTGAAAATTCCATAATTATAGGTTGAGTCGTCTTCGAGCCTTTTGCGAAATCCTCGATTCTACTGAAATATGTATAGAGACAATTTAATATAACCTAATGATTCACGAACCGCAAGTGCTTTTTTCGTATGTATGTAATAACCTATATGGCACATACAAATATATAATATATGAATTGTGTGGCTCCCCTTTCTGTATTTAGTTCAAATTAATTCATAATTGCCTTTATGGACACATAGATAAAGCAAATGTTTATGTATTTTACTTCAGATAGTGTTGATCAATTTAATAGAATCCGTTATCATTTTGTAATATCAACTCCCAGAGATTTTGTAAAAAATTTGGATCTTTGTCTGAAAGTACCTTTTCATGATTATGTTTATGTATTTTTATAATGTATGAGACAAAGACCCTTTATTCCGAATAAAATTCTATTTAATTCAGTTCAATGTCCTCCTATAAGAAACCATGACTGCAAGTTGTTCCCGGTATGAATATTCTTCTGTGTGCTCAATATATTTTCAATGATGGAAGGTATAAACAAAATCAATGGCCTCCTGTTTTGGGGAATTCTTTTTTTCAAGAGAGAGTACTATTTTGCCCTGTCAAACTTTTGAATTACATCGCTTATTTCCCTTCACATACTTATCGCATGCAAGTGCAGAAACGAGTCACTGGTAGTTGGTGTTTGTTGTTGTTTTTTATTGGTTGTTGTTGTTGTTTTAATTAGTTTCATTGATGGAAGTTTACGTCTGAGGCACCAATCTACATAAATCCACAAGGAAAGTGCACAACTTCTGATTGAATAATACAATACATGTAGCATTAGATCTGTTAGAGTTTTGTCCCCTTGCTTATCATAAATAAACTACCATCGTATTTATTTTCAGGAACCAATGAAAATCTGCGTAAATAACAAACAACGAATCTGGATTACTTTTAATTTCGTACAGACTTTTGGGTAAATTGTGTATACCTCTATTATGTTAACAGTATGATAAGTCAGAGAGTGAAAGAGAGAGAGAGAGAGAGAGAGAGAGAGAGAGAGAGAGAGAGAGAGAAAGAGAGAGAGAGAGAGAGAGAGAGAGAGAGAGAGAGAGAGAGAGAGAGAGAGAGAGAGAGAGAGAGAGAGAGAGAGAGAGAGAGAGAGAAAGGGGAGGGACATAATGAGTCAGAGTGGAAGAAAGAGAGGTTGTTTATTGATTATTTCGATGGTTAAGTCTGAATTGTTGGGGGTTTTTTTCTGGCAACGCGATGAACAAGATAAGCTGATGCACTGAGAATAATAATTTTGGGTCAGTACATTATTTCTACAAAAATAATATGTTTATCAAGAGAGAATCATGTTTGTCTATATCTGTAGTTTCTCACACCAGCCTGAAACACTTTCTAGTTATAAATTATATTATATGTATGTTTAATTGTCATTACATCAAAGTAGCCTGGTCTAGAATTTTTTAAGTCAATCTTATCCGCAATAAACTGTCTCCGTTTAAGTTTATTACGATGAAACAACAGAATGAACAGATTTGATCAGATGAATCAGTGTCGCGTGTTTTGGGCTACATTTAGTCGGTTGAGTGTGTCAGTCGAAGGTCGCACTACTGTGTGTGTCCAGTTGTGCGTCTGTTAACATCATGGAGCGTGTCCAGTCGTCAGTCTAAACAGTTTTGGATCCGGGGATGTTATTGATGTCACTACGGGACGAAAGCAGTAGACTATAGCCTTGTGCTTAAGATAGACATCATAATTTACTGTCTTTGACTTTAAAGAGAGTTATAAAAAGAACTTCTAGGAAACGTTTTACATTTTATTTAAATGATTTAAGATTGGTAAAGATTGTTTTATTAAATTGATGATAAATAAGTCAAAAAGACTAGTCACTCGCCTTTTAGGGTCATTTTGTATACACAAAATTCTACTTCTCTTAAGAAGCAAAATGGGGGAACTTTTCATCTTATAATGTTAATCTATGCGTTACTAAATCTTTTTAAATTACTGGTTATAAATGTGGACACGCTATTCGAAATACGCAGTACAGTGTGCATGTATCAGAGTAAGATAATAAAAGACTTGCAGAAATAAAAATTTAATTATGTCGAGCATCGCATACAGAGATGGACAAAATAAAAGTTGGGGGAGGGGGGAAAGTTGGTGTACACAAATCTTTAACAAAGAGAATTCTAACTTTAAAAAGTAAAAACAGAGACATGCATACATACATGTATCAATCTGCTCTGATTGGTTTAGGGGGAATATTTTGGTTTGAAAATTAATATGGAAGGGAGGACACCGTGATGAAACATACTTTTAATGCTTTATCTCCCTTTGCTAACGTATCGTCCCGTAAGGTTTTTGTTGAAGATCTCACTGTATATTTATCTTTTACAATAACATCTTATTTACAAGTATATCTTTAATAAACTATTTTATTCATTTTTTCAATCAGTTTTTTAAAGCTTCTGGTTTTATTAACACCGGTACCATGATCGATTACTATCTGAGCTGATTCGAATCTCACTCCACTCATTGTCTCAAAATTGTAGTTTTCGAGAAACCAAGAAAAGGAAATACGAACCGAATAATACATTCTTGTGGTTTCCCGGTGTGTTTCCATAGCTATTAAAATAGACGGAAAGAAAATGTAGCTAAAGCGTAGGGGATGTTATGTTTGTTTCGCTTTGTTTTGCTTTAAACTTACAATTGAAGTGATTAGAAAGAATAAAAATGAAAAGTATTCAAATGGACTTTACAAATGTGGAGAACTGTTTTTGTGTGTGTGTGGGGAGGGGGGTGGAGGGGATACTTACTACAAGTGTTTATTGATCGACAGCTTCAATATGCAACGTCTGGAGTTTTTTTTTTTTATTATAATATAAAATTGAACTGCTGATTTACACCACCCCTTTTTTCTAATCCCAACTCCTCCCTTATAATAATTATTATTTGACGCATTTTGTAGTTTTTTGTTTGTAACTATTTTGCTCTATTTTGATATCATTATCTTTTTCCGTCAGTCCTGTGGAAGGAATAAGGTTTTTAGTGCATTTTAAAATCAGGGTCGATTACACGATAGCCTAATTTAAAAGCTTTACGGTTCATTATTTCAAATCTCGATAAAAGTCCATTGAGATAAACGTTCGTGTTTTTCCTTGAAAAGGCTGAAAGATCCCCGCTGTTGGATCTACGTGGTGGTTTATTTATAACACGGCCAGAGCCTTGCGTGTGGACTGGTTGAACCAGAAAAAAACACATCCGTAGTAACTGGATATTGATAGCATTTAGGAAAATGAATTATCCTTTATGGCTGAAGTGTGCTCAGTAAAAATTAAAGTAATAAAATGCTATTTGTTATCTTCTCTCAAAGCGTTTTTTTTTTAAGTTATACCGCTTTTTCAGTAGACAGCTTGACATAATCGTTAATACACAGACCTTGAGACTCCAAGTTACCAAGGTAACCCAACTGTACCTCTGGTTGACCTACTGAGATCTAAATTAATTAGGGTTTAACATTGAACATTACCACTGTCATGATTATAGCCTACGTTGGTGGACGAAAACGGTGACTGTGAGAAACAATTTATTAACGTGGACATTTTGTTGGATATGGCCATCTTTTTAAGGCCTTGTGAGCAAAACTAAGACACTCAGAAAATTTCAAATCGGTTGGAACAGCTGCAGTACCTATACTAGCGACCAAACAAGATTGATTTTTTTTTACAAGATGTAGTAGAAATTAACCTTTTTGAGGCGTGTTTAGATTTAAAATAGAAGCGATTTAAACTAAATATCGACGTATCTAAAAATCACAAACTGTATCATACTGTGAGAGAAGTTTACAGAAATCTTTTATACTACCAGCTTACAGAAATTCTTGTCTGGTTTTTATGAATTGTTTACTCTTGTATTTTTGTTGGTTGTTTTTTTAATCAATTAACGTTAATCAGACTACTTTTGGCTCAAGACCTCTTGAAATATCTACAACAACCATTCTACAACAGCATCGAGATGATTCAAGTCTTAAAGTTAATACTGCTACATGCCCTAATTAAGTGAGGCATTTTTTAAATAATTACTGGCTGTCGGTCTACGGTAACACCTCCAATAACATGGTGTAACGTAATTGTGAGTAAGGGATACCAGTGTGTGAGTGTGTGTATCTCTGTGGGAGTGCACTATATTTGCACATCTCATTATGATGAGTGATCCGTGAGCAGCGTAAGGCAAACAGGGTGATGCCTCACCAGTATTCAAGATGGTGCAGTCACGCAAGATGTAATTTTAGTCGGCCCCTAACTATGATATCATTCTCTTGTCCTCAAACTATTATTAGAATTTGCACTGTGAATAGTTTTCGCATAATTCCTTTTCTTGAACCTCTCCTCCTTTTCTTCCTGTGTATCAATTCCCCTCTGACTATATCTATTTTTTGTCTTTTTCTCTCCCTCCCTCTCTGTCTATATCTATCTCTCTATCACTCTCTTTTATCTAAAATCTCAGAAACGTTGGCAATAGCATTTAAACGTGTGAAATCGCCATATCCTATCACCAATCCCCTGTTTCCTATCTCCACATCCCCCTACTCATCACACCCCACCACCATTAGGAAAATCCCAACAGACATCCCACAAAAGAGACAATAGAACCACCATTATTAACCCTTTAGCGACCGAGCTCCTCAATTAGCCGGCGCGGGACTCCAGTAAAAACGGGTGAAAGGCGCGAAGGAAGAGACCAAGCGTGTTAATTAACCCTTATGTAACGGCGCGTGTTTCGACTTCCGCTCCAAGCAGGAGAGTTCCGAACGCCGGCAGCCGACACTGGGCGCATTCCGTGCAGCGCACTTTGCCGGCCTCAGTTATCCGTCTGCAGCTTTTCGAGGTGCGAATCCGTGCGACAGTTATTTTATCGTTCGGGGTACGTAACAAAATAGTCGCCTAAGTCTGAGGAATCAGATTTTTTACTGCTAGCTGTAAAATGTCAGGGTGACGCCTGCAGGCGGTTAACACTTCCTCTGGTACCACCCTCGGGGCGATTCTGCTGGTCTGCTTAAAACTCTTTAAAACCTATTTCTTTATTGTTTCTCTCTCTCTGTCTCTCTCTCTTTCTCTCTCTCTCTCTCTGTCTCTCTCTCTCTCTCTTTCTTTCTCTCTTTCTCTCTCTCTCTTTCTCTCTCTCTCTCTCTCTCTCTCTCTCTCTCTCTCTCTCTTTCTATCTCTCTCTCTCGCTCTCTCTCTATCTATCTCTCAGAGGTCTTGCGATTAAGGACTCCATAGGTAAGGGAATAATTATGCACTAACAACCAATCATATCTCTATTTTAGACTCACGGAGCTAATGAGCGGTCAGAAAACCCCATGCTGAAGGGGCGTGATTATGTCAGCATCGTCTGGATCGCAAAGCCTGTGATTTTAAATGTAGACGAAGGCACCAACTGAGATTCGAACTTTTTACCTCTTGATCTCCAATTCCCAGAACTATTGACTGAAATATCGACCATGCCCTGTTTTCCTCACCCAAGAGACTTAAGATACCTCTGCATTTATTAAGCTCATCCCCACCCCCACCCCTCCTCATACCCCTCGGCCCATTTCCTGTTTCATTGATCACATGACCAATCACAGCAGGGCAACGCCTGGACCGCTGCAGATGCTGCCAGCCTTTTCTGGGTTTCCTCAAGCCTGGGCTCTCTAACGAGAGTTTAGCGTGTTCCACCAGAGACAGGCAGAGAGAGAAGAGACCCATCTCGTCGATGGCACCCAATCCATCCATCTATTTCCCCATCCACACAAAATAATACATCCCCTTCCCATGCTGGGGTACAGCAAACCATGTAGTTCTTCGTAGTTATCTGTATCATGAATAATGGGTTCTTTTTTTGGAGGAAAGTCAAGTGATTTTCTATATAACTCTAGAGTAAAATTCCTTGCAATGATATTTCCAGGTGATTCATTTTAGAGATGAAATTTTAGGTTTATTTGGGTGCAATCCTCGCGTGTTGGGTGACTTATGGCGGTGCTCGCGAGATATTTTGTGCATTTATGAGGCTTAAAGCACTAAAATTGGGGTTATGGTTTTACAAAAGTACGTACATGTTTTTTTTTCCTAAAGTTCATTGCTCATTCAAAATTTCTGGCGTACAGGGCATAGGTTTATAGAATTGTGGAATTATAATTTGGATTAGTATTTGTATGAGCACACAAAAATAGTATTAAGTACATAACTATTTAGTTTATTTTCTTAATCTTAATGATAGTTGTTAATATTCCCCTAAAGAGAGATTTTAAGTATGCTGTAATTATGATTCTAAGCACCCGTCTTAATTGATTTGCTCCTATTTCCTTTACATACAAAAAAATAATTTAAAATATGCCTTCATGTCTAATCTTAGAGACCGTTCTTTTCCTTCCACGAAATTCCTCTGATTCGTTTACTATAATCTCCCTAGTTATGGCACATTAAAAAAAAACATTTTACGTATTTGATGCACCCAAAATACATCTCGATGTCTAGAAATGTGAATTTTTTTTTCTTTCAAGTGTATCTCACTGGGTTGTTGTTTTTTTTATTAAACATCCAGATGACTTTAGTATTACTTAATAATGTATGCTCTTGTGTTTTATAATAACTGCAGATGAAATTGATGCTTGTTTTGCTGATTCTTTAACGACGATGAATTCCTAACTCCTTTGGGCTAGCGAGATAACCCAGTTGCTGAAGTTAGCCGTTAAGTAAATAAAGAAACAAGCCTAAGTTCTAATTACATAATTTTTATAAAAAGATTAGTAAATCTTACCTGTGAATCAATTGTACTCATATCAAGTTTGCACAAAAGAGAGATTTCATAAAGTCTAGTATTGAACAGATCTTCTTTGCAGCAGAATAAGAATGATGAATTCCTAACACCTATTGTAAACGCCAGTGGCAGGAAACGTTAGAAACTGTGAGTGTTTGTTTGTGTAACGCATTGTACTATAAGTTGATCTATTCATTTCCTCACCCTTTTAGGTGCGTAACTTTTGGGTAGCGGATTGACTAGATGTATGTACATTATCTTGTTTGTTTGCATAACGATTGTATTTCAAGCCTAAGAATTTGATTGTGAGTTTTGCTTACTGAACACAGCCCTTCTCGAAACCTCCGGCTAGTTCTAGAATAGTAATCACCTCGTCACCTCTTGTTTACCTTTGTTCTGATTGGTTGTTAATTGCTAAAGAGATGTACCGAGAATATTCTCTTATGATTTACGTAATTCTTGTTCTGGATGATTCGACGAAATTTTGTATAAATAAGAATCTTAATTAGATTTAAGGAGAGTCAAGAGTCAACATTGTTTCTATGAGTCAATATTGTTTTCCAGAGTCTACATTGAAACTCCAGTAATTGTACTATTGAGCCGTCCTACAAACATTATAGAGTATAGCCCTTTTGTTGGATTAAACAGTTTGAAATTGTTACTTGCGGACTTCGGATTTATTTTCTACGGACGAGTCGTGTGATTGGCTGTGAATATTTTTAATACCCCTAGACAAACAGAGCCTAACAGATTACCACCTCACCAGCAAATCTGTTACACTGGGGGCTCGTCCGGGATCGAGTCTACAAGTTCGGCGCATCGAAGAATATAGATCTAGAGATCTAGATTGTCCAGCGTAGAGCTAGATCTAGATTACCAACCTTCGTCGGCTAATATCTGGTACACGCGTTTTGCTTGCCTAATTTATCAGATCTAAAGTTAGATCTAGAGTCAGTGTGTTCTGCGTAAACCGTGTCGTGTGTTTTGCGCCAGTATTCGAAGCGTCTCTTTCTTTATATCGCACCCTCAGCTGTTAAAGCTCCATAATGTCGTCCATTCAAGAAATCAAAGAACTTGCTGAGGAACTGCAGTTACGAGGAGATGAAAAGAAAAAATTTATTATTGAGCAAATGGATAATTTGCGCAAACTCCAAGTTGAAAAGGAAGAGCGAGAAGCTAAACTTCTAAGGGAAGAGCGAGAAGCTAAACTTCAAGCTGAAAGGGAAGAGCGAGAAGCTAAACTTCAAGCTGAAAGGGAAGAGCGAGAAGCTAAACTTCAAGCTGAGAAAGAACTAAAGATGGAGGAAATGAGGACACAGTTAGAGTTGGCAAGGATACAAGCACAGGCAAGTCAGCAAAGTGAACACAACCTTACATCAGGCAGCACAAGATCGGTCCATGAAGGAGAGCATTCTAAATTCAAGATGCCTAAATTACCGGCTTTTGTGGACAGAAAGGATGACCTGGATTCTTGGCTACTTCGGTTTGAGCGATTCGCTACCACAAGTGGATGGCCCAAGGAAAGCTGGTGCACACCATTATCCGCACTGCTGACAGGAAGAGCGTTAGAAGCGTTTTGTCGTCTTTCAGAGACCGAGGCCACAGATTATGATCGTGTCAAGGAAGTCCTGCAAAAGAGATATAACCTGACAGAAGACGGATATAGGCAACGTTTCCGAACTTGTTCACCAGAAGAGGGAGAAAACCCAAGCATGTTCATCGTCCGCCTAAAGACATACTTAGAGCGATGGATGAAACTGGCGGAAGCACCACAGACATATGAGGCTCTCAGGGACCTATTAGTAATACAAATCAAAATGAAAATTATCATTATTATTTTTTCACATTGAAAAAAGTTGGTTTTGGTTCTACAGGAAGGATATCCGTGATCGTAAAAAGCAACCTTAAAAAATCTATCGTGCCAAATTCGAAATTTCAAAGTAATAGATGGACCCTCCAAACGAAGCCAGTGCAACTCTCTCTATGATCTTTATATATTTCATATTTTACCAAATACATTCTTAAAAGTGCTGTGGTTTTGTTTGTTGTTCTTGTTCTTCTTCTTTTTCTTGTTCCTGTTCTTGTTGTTGAAGTTTCTCTTTTTATTTTGTTTTTGTTTTGCATTTTGCTTTGGTGTTTCTTTTTTGTTGGTCGTTTTGTATGTTTATTTTTGTTTTTGTTTCTTTTATATTGTTTAACATAATAATGAGAGCCACTATAAATGTTTTGAATAATCTTTTTTGAGAGATGGCTTGGGTTAGTCTATAGAAACTGAAGGGTGTGTAATAACGTTTAGATTCACAGGATTCAAGAAACTGAGAACCATGAAAACAATATCGCATTAACAGCACGAATGTATGTACCTGAAACCTCCCAAAATTTTAAGATATATAATAAGGTTCTGAGAGGTACGAAAATTTAAATAAAAAAATAATGTTCATAAAAAACGGAAAGAAAGAAAACCATAATTCATTTAGAACGCCAAGACAATGTGGCGCGTGCCGTCTTTTTCAGCGGAAGATATTTCAGAGCTTAGGCGACTAAAAACTTTGTCAAGGCGTCGAGAAATGACACGCAGACTAGAGTGAACCGTAACGCAGAAAAGAGCAGGGCGCACGCTGATTGGTTGATCCTATTATCATAATGGCGCCTGATGGACAAGGGTTACTATAACACCAATAATTACCGCGTCTTAGAATAAACAGGACATTTTTTCTTCACATTCCCGTTTCTTTTTTCTTTTTCTTTTTTTCCACTTTTTTGTTTGTTTTCATGTGTTTATTTTACGAGTAGTGCAGGAGTAATACGGAAAGTATTGTTTAAGGAATTGGACGGGATCAAATTTTAAAGGAAAAGATCGAACAAAGAATAGGTTTATGTGTATTAAATTATGTATTAGGAGGAAAAAACGTTAACGTTTAGGGGGATTAGGAGGAGAGGTCTTTTTTTTTTGGGCGGAGGGGGGGGGGAATAGACGGAAAAGGGAGGGGTTGGTTGAGGGTCAAGAAAGCCTTAGGTTGAAGGGGTAAGATGAAAAAATATCCAGTAAATTGTTATTGTTTTATTTAGGAACGAGATTTTTCATAATTATCTCATCTGTGTGTTGCTCTAAGTGTTTATGCGTGTGTGTGTGTGTGTGTGTGTGTGTGTGTGTGTGGAGGGTGGGGGGACATGGTTGTTTTCTTTTTTTTCGTGAATCTGTATCTTTCCCACCTTCTTAATTTCTTAGATAGCAATTTTACAGTTAGACCATTGTTTCACAACTCTGTTATGGGCCTTTTTCCCTTTGTTACTAATTATTATTGTCTATCTTTCTAAATCACTCAAATGATTGCATTTCCGCTTCAATAATGTCCTTTTTCATCTGCCTAGGATGTCATTCTGTTATCGCCTGTCTGCCTCTCTTTATCTATCTATCTCTCTATTTTACTTTTTATTCCTCTCCCTCTCTCTACCTCTACTTTGGTCTTCCTCAGTTCTCTTCCTCGCTATTACTCTACCTCTCCCTTCCTAGGCTTCTTTCTACTTCTGTCTATCATTCTGTCTCTGGCTCTGACTCCTTGTATCTGTCGCTCTGTCTTCGTCTCTCTCTCCTCTCTCTCTCTCTCTCTCTCTCTCTCTCTCTCTCTCTCTCTCTCTCTCTCTCTCTCTCTCTCTCTCTCTCTCTCTCTCTCTCTCTCTATGTCTATAACTATGCCCATCGTATCTTTCTAGCTTTCACTGCCCCTCTCTATCTGCCTGTCTATTTGAATATATCTCTCTTCTTTATTTCTCTCACTATTTCTCACTCACTCACTCCCTCTCCCCAATGAAAACAGACCTCGCCAGCTGCAAAGCGTTGCATGCAGAGTCGCCCCGTGCCTTAATCAGAGCCATGCGATCTTTAAGCGCCTGTAACTGGACGCTGCTATTCACA
>RQTK01000241.1:384424-410593 GCA_003991915.1 Elysia chlorotica
ACACACACACTCTCCCCTTCCCCAGCGCATGGTCCACAAGTAGTCAGTCCATTTGGGACAGTGGTCATCGCGGGTGACACTTGCCAGACTGACCGCTGGAGCTATTCGCCGCTAATGGCCTGAGACTGCCCAACGCCCAGCCGGCTCATTACTGCATTAGGAGCGGTCAGGGTGTGTTTATCCTCCTATTATTGTCTTCAGAAGTTGGTGTTGTTTTACGCTTCTGTTGTGTTATGTTTGGGTTGTTGTTTTTTTAGTGTATTATTTTCCTTCTTTATTTAGGTGTCTGGGTCTATCAAAATTGCCTCAAATTATTCCATTTCCGTTTCTACAATGTTTCTCCAACTGTCTAGCATTATTACTATGTCTGTCTGTCTGCCTGTCTGTCTCCCTCTTTCTTTCTCTCTCTCTCTCTCTCTCTCTCTCTCTCTCTCTCTCTCTCTCTCTTTCTCTCTGCTTCCTAATATCCACTTGTCATCTTCTCTCTCTCTCTCTCTCTCTCTACGTGTATGTATTGAATCCAAATTTCAAATGATCAAAGTTCAGATGGTCATTTATAAACCACAATTGGGGTGACTATTTTGAAATACTTATGATAGTCGAAGGAGATGAGGTGCACTGAATACGTTAAAAAATCAAAATACAGTAAAACATTATCGAATGAAGCGTTAATTCAAAACATTGGCCCCGTTAGCTTCACATATATTGTTTTATGTGTTTATGTTTGCATGTTTTATGTAACTATGTGTAGAAATGTGTGATTTTTTCTTTTTATATTCAGGGTTAACGGAAATTTTCTGTACATCTACAATGTTCTTGAAATAATGGAAAATATACTTACTTAAAACCTGGTGCATTTAATTTATATTGAGAGCCAAATCGCAATATGTAAAAGGGTGGAATAATCCATCAAAACTTTTTTTTTCTTCTTATTTTGACTAATGGATTGGTTGTTTTTGTTGTTGTTGTTGTTGTTGTTGTTGTTGTTGTTGTTTATTTGTTTTTCTTTTTGGCAATGATTTTCTTATTCTTTGTTTAATTTGTGCCTTTTTGTCTCGGTGGATTAGTTTTTGTATTCTGATTTTTCCCTACATGTCCCCCCTTTTGTTTATGTTTTACTTGCATTTTTAAATCTTTTTTGCTGGTTTTCCCAGCCAAAAAGACTGGGCTGGTGCGGATTCTTCTCATTTATTTTGTATATATACATTACAAATATTGGTCAGACATAAATACGTAGTAAAAATTCACGATGACAGAAAGAGTGTTCTAACACTGCCACAGGGACAACTGTTGCAAACCTCACCACAAATGTAATACGTAGGCCCAAAACACTGAGACAATTTCTTTTGACTTTCAAGAAACTTTAATGACAAAAAAAGTATATGTACAAAGTCGAATTGAAATGTGGATAAAATAGTTTTGTTAAAACATAACGAGGCATGTTGAAAAAAAAATGACAAACCAAAATCTCATCGTAAAAAGTAATCACATCACATCATTAGCTGAACACCGTCAATAAATAAGATTGTAAAAACATTATCAAATGTTTTCATTATTAAGTACACAGACATAAAAAACAAAAAGTACATTTTGTTTTCGGAATAAGCATTGAAAAACTTTCAGAGAAACAATAGTATTGATTGATCCAGTCACCAGTCGGAGCCATCTAAATTTTTTTTTATTTCTATTATACATGGAGTTACTATTTTTGTCTTCTGTTTTCTTTAGATTTTGTAGTTTGTAGCCAATAAATAAAAATGTTGCTATTATTTATTTAGCAATACATTTTTATAACATTTTACATTTTTACCTTTTAAATTTTATCCAAGTAATCTATTGAAAATTTTGTGATGACTTGAAAATACTTTTTTTAGTGTCCATATTTTAAACTTAACAATGTCTATAGTAAATAACATTTTATATATCTCATACCTGAACTTGATGTGTACATCGAGGTATCAATACTTTTAAAAATGCGTCAATACTGCTTAACAATATTGGCGTAAAGGTTACTACTGAGATTGCTACAAAAAATTTCACAACAACCGTGTGTGGTTCAAACCCACATCGAAAGGACCCTTCAGATAAAAAGGCGAGTGTGCGCAAACCTCAACCACAACTTGTTTATGAACTCTAATGTATGACGGAACAAAATTAATATCAATTCCAAAAGTGGTAAAAGCAAAAATTATGGTGTCGCAATTTCTCAATTTCTTTGGTCGGTTTCATATATTATTTGATGTTCGCTCAAGATTCTTATGGTGGGTCTCACAGAACTGATCTATCTACACTTAAGAATGTCGTCCGTCAGACATAATGAATATTAGAAAGTTGAGGTATTAATACCATTATTACTTATACACATGATGATACTATTACAAAATTCATTGTAAACTGTGTTCTAAGAAAAAAAATATATACCCAAACATACAATA
Source organism: Elysia chlorotica (assembly GCA_003991915.1). NCBI lineage: Eukaryota > Metazoa > Mollusca > Gastropoda > Plakobranchidae > Elysia > Elysia chlorotica. The sequence continues at coordinate 386,860 of RQTK01000241.1, forward strand.
ATGGCAATAAATATTATATAATTATATAATTATACCCTTGGCAAAAGCAGTTGTTTTGATTACTTCAACGTTATGGAGAGTATGTAATTAATTGGTTGTAAGGAATTTGATTGGTTTACAGCGAAATATTCAAAACAGCCGATAAAAATGTTGGTCCTATACGGCACCCAGAGACGAAAATGGATACAAAGAAATGGAGAAATATTAACAGTATCACAAATCTATGTAGAAAAGTTTACACCCAGCGATTTTTGGCCTGCAATCTCATCCTAAAAAACAAAAACAAAAACAAAACAAAAAAGGTATTGCCCAGAAATAAAAAATAACGGTGATGCATTGGTTGCATTATCAATTGGAGGAGCTGTGGATTGACGAACAGGAGGGTTGGCGGTTCGGGTCTCAGTTAGTGTAAGCAGGTTTTCTTCAGTAAATCTAGCTAACGTAATACTAAATAAAATTAAAGTTTTGTTTTATTTACTTTAGGAAAAAAAGGAACAACAGTGGCTCATGTTAATATTTACTTCTTGCTTTCCAAAAACAAAACAAAAAATACCAACAGCTCAACTTGCTGCGCGTGGTGTCAAAACATCACATAAACATGACTAGGGCCTGGTGTTGCTAGTATCAAGTTGGTTTCTTAACGTGCAATGATAACAGTAAGGGGATCTCTTAGACGGGCTCCAAGACAAACGTCTGATAATATTACGAGCTGACACACATAGGCGGTGTGTATTGCTAGCGCAATTATTTTCTCGTAAACATACTTTTATCAAAGGTATGATAGAAAAGCATATAATGATGAAATGAGCTTCTGACACAACAAACACTAAGGACAAAAGATTTGGTTAAAGGCAGACCTAGAGCTCAATAGAAATGGGCATGATCTTATGACGTTACAGTCCTCCGCAACGTTGCATCCACCCGCCACCCCTTCAAAAAAATGTTGACATCATACTGCAAGTTTGCTGATGTGTTACTCAATGTGCACTATTATATGTGTTACAACAATGGTACATGTATTCCAGATTTATCGTCTTGTTTATTCTTTAAAGGGATCGCAATCGCCGAAATGATTTTTTCACTTCGTCAAACTTAACCATGCCAAATTTAGACAGCCCAATCGAAATGATGTTTCTTATTATTGAATTTTCTCCTGCTTCTGTTTTTGTTGTTGTCGCTGTTGTTGTTGTTGTTATCAAAGGTATGATAGAAAAGCCTATGTGATAGAAGGAGCCCTTGAATAAAATTGTAAAATATAATAAATATAACATTCTGACACGACAAACACTGGGGACAAAAGATTTGGTTAAAGGCAGAGCTAGAGGTCAATAGAAATGGGCATGGCAATATGATGTTGCAGTCCTCCGCAACGTTGCGTCCACCCGCCACACCTTCAACTGAATGTACAGTATGATATGCGATACAAAAACAGCGACATCGACAACAACAAAAATTACAATAACAAGCTAATTCGATTGCACTAGTCTCTTACATGTATTCCAGGTTTATCGAACTGTTTATTCTTTAAAAGGATCGCCTTCGCCGAAACGATTTTTTTACTTCGACAAACTTGATGCTGCAAAATTTAGACAATCCAATCGAAATGATGTTTCTTGTAATTGAAATTTCTCTTGCTTCTGGTGCTGTTGTCGCTGCTGTTGTTGTTGTTGTTTTGTTGTTGTTTTGTTGTTGTTGTTGTTGTTGTTGTTGTTGTTTATAATGCTATTGCTTCTCTTATTGATGTATTGTTGTGATTTTTTTATCTTGGTTATTAATGAGTTATTGTTTTTGCTCCTTTTGTTTCATTTATTTTGTTTTTGTTTAATTGTTTATCTGTTTTTGTCGTTGTTGTAATTTTTGATGTTGTTGTTGTTTTTGTTCTTGTTGTTGTTTTTGTAAGAAAACGATAAGCTGTTCGTTTAACCTAACTTACATAGTAAGTCAAATGAAAAACACCAAATATAAGAAGATGAAAATGAGAATGATGAGTTCACAGAAACAATTGTCATTGGCATCTTGTCAAAGCAATGTCAGTTAAAAGTGTTTGTTCCAAATCATTCCCTTGGTCATCAGAAACAAGCAATGCAATATAAAAACATTATTTTGTATGAAGAGAAGAAAAAAACATACATTTGATTTACAAGCGGAAAATCTTAAAAACATCAAAATCATTGCGTACCAGATACGTTTTTTATTTTTATTTTTTCATAAAGCTTTTAGGGATGAAGCTATAATGAAAAACATTTCAACGAAAAATAATTTCATAATTATTTAATAATGGAAGCAGATTTATAGAACCATCGTATGACTATGATAGGGAAAACATGTTATTTATTTCTTTAAAAATACAATCATTATAAACGTTTGTGTTTAGTTGAAAGGTTTAGATTAAATTTATTACCATAAAAATGATAAACATGTCAAAGCAACGGGAAAAAATATGGAATTTTTCAGCGATTATCATTGGGAAATTAATGTAAACCTACGACGCTTTATATAGCCATTAAAATAATGGATCTATTTACAAGAGAATTGTTAGTTGAATAAATCTCTCTCATTCTCTCTTTCTGTCTCTGTCTCTCTGTCTCTCTGTCTGTCGGTCTCTATGTCTGTCGGTCTCTCTCTCTCTCTCTCTCTCTCTCTCTCTCTCTCTCTCTCTCTCTCTCTCTCTCTCTATCCTTCTTTCTTTCACACACACACACACACACAATGTGCCGTAATATCTATCATGACATATAATTTTATTCACACAACTAATTAGAATGTACAGAAAATTGAATACCGTCCCAACACACTTTAACTGGTCACAGATAATGCAATATTACAATTGTAGGTTGACCTACAGCTTATAAGAATTAAAAATTCAATATTACGTTTCTATTTATTTGAAAAGTGTTATCACGACGTAATTGTCTTCATCTTCCATATTATAAACAGTTTTTTATCATAAAAATACATCTTTGATATGAATGTCATATTTATAATTAAAACGAATCATATAATGAACGAACATTACGATGTTTAGAGTAAATACTTTATTCTTTATATAATTTGAGATTCTCACCTTTTGCAAGAGCTTAAACAATAGAAAACGCTTATGTTTGTGTTTGTTAGATGTTTTGAAACACCTTTAAACATCAATAGTTTGAAGTTAAGATTATTGAAAATTACTTTTGTTGTTTCGGCTTTTATTGTCGCTATGTTTTCATCTTTGTAGTCACTGTTGTTCTTTATGTTATTGTTGCTGTTGGTGATGATATTTTATTATATTAACTACACTTGGTAAATAAACAAAGAATACTCAAGTTATAACACTGCATTCCAATTGAGATGAGGAGGAAATACATTAATTTTTCAAATCGACGTACCATAACTGTGTCTAATACATGTAAGTACAAGTAAATCACTTATCAAAGATATTATTAAATCACACCACTACTTCTGTTTTAATGAATTATTTCTGAGAGAAAATCATCAAAACTCTTTCAAGCACTGTGTTTGCAATCTTTAAAGACATGTTTGTCCTCTAATTTCCTGAAAACACCAGGTGAATGTCGGGGCAAGAAGTTCTCTGAGATTCAAACCTCGTACTTATCGATAGTCAGATGAGAACACTAACCCGCACAGCCAACGATACCGTATGTGTAGTTTGGACAAACATAATGACACAGCTGGCATAAAGAGTGGAGAATCCTTGAGGGGAGCCGGTCCAAGTGGAACAATTCCAATGATGTACAACGGCATGTAAAGGCAAACCAACGTTTTCAAGTCGTTTCCTATTGGTTCATGCACTGTGGAAATCACTTTTTACTAATTCCACGCAGAATTCAAAGGCGCTTCCACAAAATTGTCGATTTGGTTCCGGTTCCAAACGTTTTACCCAATCCGCTTGGAAGTCGTTATACATGCACTACAACAAGTTCCTGTAACACTAAATTTTGAAACTGATGTGCATGTGGCATGTATACATTTCTTAGGTTCCATACCTATCAGACATACCTCAATGCTAGGGTATAATCATAGATTAAACCCGTGAGTAGTTTACATTTTGGAATGTTCGCCTTGTCTCTATCAGTGCCTTTTATGAGGATTCCACACAGCTCAGTAAAGTTTTGTAACACAAGAGAGCACTTGCAAACTTCTGTATGATGAAAACCTTATTCTCAGCGTGGACTCTCTTCCGTTTTTTAAGTGTCCACGAAATTTTTAAAATCCTCACGGATACAGAGATTTATACCAGCTGGCTTTCTGACATCTACTCGTAATCTACCGAGTCGCCAGTACAATGCCTTTAACGATAAAACTGACAGCACTCTGGAAGCTCAGAGTTGACATTTAGTCATATTTTAGAAACACTCGGAGTTTTGATGTTGCCAAGAACCTTGAACTATAACTATTCATTCTTTTTGTTAAAAGGTCCAATGTGCTTCTAATTTATGTGGCCTAGACAAAAATCCATTTCTTTCCTCTTTTGAGTTTCTTTGTGGGGTGCAGTGTGACGCGATGACCCTACTGCTGACGTATTTATATAGTAGTAAGAAAGAATATGGATTAATTTTGCAACCTCATTACGCAGCGAATCCTTAAGAGTCTAAGCTCTAATAGCTTTCTTGTCTATATCTGACTCACATTGTGTAAACATTTAATTATACTTCCACTTAGAGAGTTTGTTGCCTGGTAACGGGCAATATGAAACACTAAAAGACACAGCGTGTTCAAGAAATAACACGCGTGGATTTATGACAGTCACCCAATACAAAGCTGAAAGTCGCAAATTTCAGAAGCGCCCTTTTCTATTTGGGCTTTGGTCAACATCAGGAAATGAAGAATCAGCGCCAATGTTTTGGGAGAAGACAAATTTAAGGTAATAATAATAATTATTATATTGAAAAACAAGATCCACAAATCTGAGGGTAATTTTGTGGCTCTGTTCCTCTTAATATTCACGTGTATTTAAAAAGTATTGTCCTGGTGTTATTTGTGAGTCATTATCGTTATTAATAATATTTTTTTTAATATTCCTTCGTGAATATTTCCGTCAATTACAAAAGACACTGCACCATAGAGTCATTAGTTATTCACAATCACAGTTTCTATATTTGATTCCATTTCGAGCGTTTTCTTAGAAAACACGGTACTTGACTAGATTTGGAATTTGAGAGATTCTTTGTCCCCCACTGTCTCACTGAAAAACCGCTCAGCCAAGAAATAATATCGCCTCTAATGACTGTTTTTACACCGCAACCGTTTTTACACGGCTGTTTTACAGGACAATTGTCCTTTTTTCTTCACGGCAACCATTGTACACGACGACTGTTTTTACACAACGACTGTTTTTACAGGACGACCTTTTTTCTACAGGGTGACTGTTTTCTTGACCGGCGACCGTTTCTACAGGTGCAGTCATCTGGTGTCGTGGCAGAGGGCCAGGTTTGGGACGGTGAGTCCCTCCAGACCTCCCAGCTGACCTTGACACGAGGACGGGTCCACGCCAGAGTTCACTTTCTCGAACTGGATCTCGCGCATGCGCTTCTTCTGCTTCATCCGGCGATTCTGGAACCAGATCTTCACCTGCAGGATAGACAGGAAAGAGAAAGTGATGGAATGGACTGAAAAGAATGGTTGTCAAACGGACAGGGAAGAGAAAATGATGGAATGGACAGGATGGAGAAAGTGGTAAAATATACAGAGTATTGATAGGGATTAAATAGAAAAGATAGGTACAAATAAATCGGCTAAGTGGTTATTACTTGGACCAGCAAAGATGGTGTATGTTCAAATCCGGAAAGGTTCGAGGAAAAGATAGATACGTAGCAGGAAAACACCTGGGAGTCATGAGCTAGGAGTACCCTGGGATCGTTAAATACCTAAACACTTGCTATAAGAAGCGTTTCTCTCCATGATGACTATCTGTGACTTGGCTCCAGGGTGAATTTATACCAATATAGATGCTTTCAGAGGCAAAATCAGTAAATAGTAAGCTCTGGTCTTCTATTTAGGTAGTCCCCGGTTTGATCCAACCATCGGACAAAGATTTTTTGTCGTATTGGTTTGGGTCGGTGTCAGTATCAGCGGCTTGAGATAGAAGTGCTGGTATCTCCGCTCTGTTTGGCGGCACTTAAAATTGCCAAAGGTTACTTTTGAGACCCATGCGCTGTATATCTATATATCCTAGTTACTGACTATTGACGTTAAGAAAGCAACCAGCACAACCAAACAAGCCTGGGTTCCATTACATGTATATGATATCGGAACTAAACAAACAGTAAAAGACCCTGACCTGTGTTTCATTGAGCCCCAGCGCCGCTGCAATCTCGATCCGTCTAGCCCGAGTGAGATACTTGTTGAAGTGGAACTCCTTCTCCAGCTCGGTCAGCTGTTTGTTGGTGAAGTTTGTCCGCCCAGACCCAGCGTTCCCGGCAGCCCCTCCGCCAGAAACTACAGACGAGAGTCCGCCATTTCCTGTTCCGCCCACGGCTCCGGAAGTTCCGTTGGAACTGGCATGCGCAGTGCCATGGTTGCCGGAGGAGGTAGAGCTGTACCCGTTCGAGGAGGTGTTGTAGTCTTGAGATTTGCCAGCTGGGGATGATTGAAAGTTCGATATAAGTAAATGAAGGAAAAAAATATATGATAAATAAAAAAATGATAATTGAGCGATCGATAATTAGAAGATTAATAATGAATGATTATTGTGGAATTTACACCATAGCTTCCTTTCATAACTTGTCTCTTACCTTAAGATGATACTTTTTTTTTTAGATACACTGCTAGTTTGTTTATTTCTTTGCTTGTTTGTTGGGTTTTGATTTTTACGGGCCCCCATCTCTATGTGGCAGCAATTTGGTCATTAGATCCGCCCACAATAATAGCCTCGTTGCTGACATTATGTGTTTAGAAGCCAACTCAACTTCAACCAAACTCCTGCCATGTATAATTATATTATATTAATCTTTTATCCCGTTCCTTATAATAAAGCGACAAACAAAATCAGCGTTAAAACACGACGTAGTGAAAGAGATACTAGTTTGTTTGTTGTCGTTTTGTCTTTGTTTTTGTTTTTGTTACTGTCACATCGGCGAGCAAGCTCTCAAACTGTCACGGAGACAAGATTGGTCCTTAGTCTAGGACTCAGGGACTTCCAGGACAGTGGCCTAATTGCCAGGCAGGGCTCGGTAAAAGCAAACCTAATGGGTTTTGCAGTTAAACTGGTTGAACAAGACTAACGTGTGGAAATTGTCCCAACTCACCTGTTAAGTGTTTACGAAACGGTCGTTGGGAGTAAGAATAGTGTTTAAGAGAAACATTGCGTGAGGCAGATTATGAAGCTATGGTTAGAGGAAGATAGAAGAGAGATTTGTGGTGCGTTCGTAAAAAGTAGTATCTAATGGCAATGAGGTCAATATTCTTGTGAGTGTAAAAGTCCTTTTAGATCCATTAATTAATTAACTAGTAATTACACGACTGCCATGCAAACAATGAGAAGAGGCAGATAGAGAGACAGACAGGGAAAATGAGAGAGGGAGAGAATTAAGTAAAGAGAGGGGTAGCTAGAGCTAGATACATACAGAGACAGAAAGAGAGAGAGTGAGAGCGAGAGGCAAACACACACAGACATAAAGACAGAGACAAAGATAGGCAGACAGACGGACAGCCAGAAAACGAATATTATGTTTACATGTATAAACAAAAAAAGAAAGATTATGAACATTGTGACATATAAGATATTTTGCCACACTCAAACAAATCCACATAGACTGTGAACCCTCAATACATTGTATATTCTTTTGAAAATTCAAGTGGACATTGTTTTTTCGTGGGTCTTTTTGATTTTTTTGTTTCAGATTTTTAAAAACTAGTTTGTTTTTGTTTTGTTAACACTATTTTTTTTCTTTTTTGGACGGGGATTGTAATGTTCATAAAATTCTTTCAAAACTGTTTACAAGTAAATTTGACACCTATGATTAGATGTTCTGTGTCGCTAGTGTTTTCAGTGTTTCGTCGTTTTAAATAGATGCAGAAACACCTGCATGATCGATACATGAAGGTTGAAATGTGCAGACTAAAGCAATCGATTCATCTTAGTAGCCCAATGATTTGATCAAACTGATCGTTCAATTCAAACTTGCTAAAGTCCCATTACTTTATGTAAAGTAACACCTGCTAGTATATCCATCAGAGCTTTTGGTCATGTTATTACAGTTTGATTGTTTGTTGTTGTTTTGTTGGTTCTTTTTTTATCTTCCAATTCAATGGCCTCCTGGAAGAAGGTCTAAAAATGAAGACAATTCTATCATAAAATTAGGCAGGCTTCTTCTGTTTTTATGTTAAAATCTCTCCAGTGCAATGTTTAATCAACATTTTTGGTCTCAGAATTGTGGCATTTTTTCCACATAATTTAAACGGGAAACAAAAAAAGAAACAACAAAAAAACAACAAACAATCAAACTGTAATAACATGCCAAAAGTTCTGATGGATATTAAAATATTTCTTGATCTCACGTTTTATAAAATATGATGGGTTTTTTTCATGTTTCAAAATAGCAATATTAGTATAAACGATTGATATTTGTTTTCTTTTCTTTTCTTTGTTTTGGGGTTTGTTTTTGTTTTGTTTAGTTGTTGTTTTTTTTTGGTGCTTTATATCGTATAAGATGAATGTTTTAAAGACAAGCAAGAATAAAGATGGGGAAAAATCCGAAAACGCTAATTAATGATAGTGTCCGCACCATGAGAAAATTTTAAAAAAATCGGCTTCGGTAAAAAATTACAATTTCAATTAACATTTTGTCAAGTTAAGTTATCATTCGCAGAAATGGTAGTGAATAACATCGATTTGTACGGCGTGTTAATTCGCTTTTGAAACTTATTGCAACAGGTAAATTACTAGAGTACAGGGGGATGTTGAGAGAAAACTGATGATAAAGTTAAGAAGAGAAAAGGGGTGGAAGAGATGGGGGAAAGAGGAGGAGCCGAAGGCATTTGGGATGGATGGGTAAAGATGGCGGTACAGAGAAGATAATTGATAAACTCCCATAGTAGTGTCTGAAAAGGGACTGTACGCACGTAAAGACAGTCTGGGTATGTGAGTAAAAGAAAAAGCCGATTGAAGACAAGAATATAAAGTAAAAGCCGATAACAGAAACAAGGAAGAAGTGTATATACAGTAAAGAAATGCTGAGCATAGCCCTGTGGAAGGGGTGGTCAAGAGGCGGGAGGAGGAGACGGATAACAAAATAGTATCTAGGTCCAGCGGTTAGGGGTGTAGAGGGAGTAAAGTGTAGACATTTCGTTAGTGGTGAGTGGCAGGGGGAGGAGTATAGTGGAAGCGGCATGAGGAGTCTTTCAGCGTGGAGCATTCAACTTTCAGCCACTACCGAATCTTTAACCAATAGTTTGCCCTTTGTGGGAGAGAAGTACTCTCCTAGTTATAGATTTCCTTTGAGGAGGGTCCCATAATCGAACCAATAATAATAATTGTATTCTTCTAAGCCCATAACTACTACACCTACAGTCCCCTGTGCTGGTGTATCTTTACAGTCTTTGCGACCCACACTCACGAAAAAGGGTGACGTAATCACGCCCGTAAGGCATTGGCTGATTGGCTCCGTAGGTCTAGGATCGAGCTATGATTGGTCACCGACGCAGATTCCCAAACCTATCGTCTTTGTTTCGCTCTGGGTCCGGTTATTGCAAGGCTGTTTATGTCCTCTCCCAGTGCGGCGCTTGTTGTGGGGGGTATGGAATGAGGAGGGTTGGGGAGGGGGAGGAGGAGGACTAACCCGGCCCCTTGCGGCCCCCTAGCGTCCAGGACTCATCCATTTCCATGATAGATGTCCGGGCGGCCAGCCAGACAGGGGGATCACTCATCCTGCCGGACAAATTGTAACTAGTTTTCTCCCCTTCCAATTTTCTCTATCTGATGGTGTTTTTAGGTTCTCGAAATTCTATTTCTATTCTTTTTGTAGATGGGTCTGCTGGGTGTGGTTAAAAATGGTCATTTTGTTTTGTTTTTTCTACATATTTCATAATTGTAATAACTGCTCGCTCTCTCTATTTCTCTCTCTATCTATCTATCTCTCTCTATCTCCGTCTTTTTCTCTATCTATATCTCTCCCCCCTCTCACCCTCCCTCACTCTTTATCTATCTATATCGTTCTATCTTTCCATGTTTATCGCATTCTCCCTCTCTCATTCTCTTCTCCCTCTCTCATTCTCTACCCCCTTTCTCTCTTCACTCCCTCCCCTCTCTTCTCACCCTCCCACCCCCTTACCTCCCACACTGAAGTCTATTTAAGCAGCCCCTGTGCCCACTTCTCCATCCTTTAACCAAAGTGTGATGACAGATTACCCGGAATCCCGATGTATTATTCAGTGTACAAGGTGTGAACGACCACAAATATATCCTCTCTCTTGATTGTCTAGAAGCAGACATAAATTTTCTAGTCGGCTGTGATTTCAAATGCTCCTCCTACGATTTCAATAATTTAGCAATAAATATTTAAACAGTATTTCAAAATTATTAACCTCTGGGCGGATTTGTTTTGTTTTTGGTTTGTTTGTTTTTTTTTCTTTTTTGGGGGAGGTATTTTTTTTTATTTACGTTTCCTACGCTACCTGGTTTCAGCGATTAGAAATTATCTTGCCTAATGTAATAACCTATATAATCTTCAATGGGTATTTTTTTATGTCTACTGCTTTTATAAAAATAATGAAATTGGCATTCTGTGTTTAATTTTTTTTTCTCTTTTTAACTGGTACAATATTACCCAATTTCCCTCTTCTTTCTTTTAAATAAAAAAGCATAAAATGTGTCAAGGTTTACACTGGTCCTATTATATATAAGCAGTTATATTTTCAGGCTAATTATTTTCTAACAGGGCAGGTAATAATTATTGTAAAACCAGGTACCTTTGGACATTTTGGCACCTGAGTTGTAGCCTACTGCTGCGATGAATTCCGTCACCTTTCAGTAATTTTATCTAGCACTCAACTTAACATTCATTTTTCTCTCTGCAACTTGTCTCATAATCAAAGAAATAACTTTCATCACTGCGATCAATGGCCGAGCTCTGCCTCCTCTTCTGTAAAGAAATTAATGTGCTCACAAAAGTTCTTGCTTGCTTTGTGTATATTTCAGGCACGATTTTAGAATATGTTATCAATAAGTTCGATTTCTCTGTCTGCCCTACTATGTGACCATTTGTTTAACTCTCTCTCTCTCTCTCTCTCTCTCTCTCTCTCTCTCTCTTTCTCCCTCTTTTTTCTCTCTCTTTCTCTCTCTCATTTATCTCTCTCTCTCTCTCTCTCTCTCCTCTCTCTCTCTCTCTCTCTCTCTCTCTCTCTCTCTCTCTCTCTCTCTCTCTCTATCTCTCTCTTTCTATATTCTTTCTCTCTCTCTCTCTCTCTCTCTCTCTCTCTCTCTCCTCCTTCCTCTCTCACACATCTCTCTCTCTCTCTCTCTCTCTCTCTCTCTCTCTCTCTCTCTCTCTCTCTCTCCCTGTTGTACAAATCTGCTTTTATCGAGTTCCGATACCGCGTTCTTCCTTTCTCTAAGACTGATGCTGCTACTCGATGGTGTGTTTGCTGCAACAGGCAAAACCTAGAATTGAGATCTAGCAAGATCGATGGTAAGTGAAATCTTAATTGAAAAAAGAAAACTCTCCTTTTCGCTGACACAAAGCAACAAAGCACGGCTTTTATATCGACAAATTGCGCCTTTCCTTTCGGGGACCGATCGTTTGACTTTTGGCCATTTGCATTAAACAGGGGCGATAACTGAACGAACCGGAAAGGAAAACCCCGGATCCGGAAGTCGGAGAAAGTTGCTCTCTTGACTCGGAGGGAAAGACCTGGCCGTGAGCTTCCATGTCGTCTCGAGGTGGGAGCTTTACGTGTATGTGTGAGGTAGATAGAGCAAGTGAGCGTGAGAGTGAGGGAAAGAGAGAGGGAGAGAGAGAGAGAGAGACAGTGAGTGGGCGTGAGAGAGAGGAGAGCGAGAGGGAGTAGAGGGAGGTATAACATTGAGAGTAAGACAGTAAAATTAAACAAAGAGAAAAAGAGAGAGAAAGAGAGAGAGAGAGAGAGAGAGAGAGAGAGAGAGAGACGAAAGGAAGGAGGGAGAAAGAAAGTATAAAGTTAGAGAGAGAAAAGAGAGACAAAAAGTGAGAAAGAGAATGTTTTCTTGAGGCTGCCAAGTAATAGAGGCTGAGAGAAATTGAACTAAAACCGTAAGGATCTAATACATGTACTAAAGATTCCTCCCACCACATTAAAACACCTGATTATCGCGCAACCTAACGCATTATATACAGACGTGTTTTTGTTGTTTATTTTCTCTTGTGTTTGTGGGTCAGGGGAGGGGGTCCTTTTCAAACACTCACACATTGAGACATTCACAATGCATTCAAGTCGCACACGTGCAAATCTGGCTATCTTTCGTTACGCGGAGTGTAAAGAATAGATCAGACATAACTGAGCAGTGTGTATTCGGCCTGGGAAACAAGTACTGTAGTATCAATTATGGTTAGTTTGAAATCCTATGATGATTTGACAATATTCCTATCCCGAGATGATAGCATCGACTTAGTTTCGAACCTGTTTCTTCCAAAGTGGTCATAAATGCGCTATGAGAGGCTCGTATCTCCTCCGCCCAGCACTAGTCATTTCTGTTTTTCTAACAAATTCGATTATTCAGAGAACATGTAGTAGAATGCACAAACAAGACGTAACGTACATCTCGTCGTAACAATATAAGAATATGAGGGCTTACGACGAGACGTAAGTTATGCCGTTTTTTGTGCGTTCTACCCATGACCGTTGGACAGGAATCGTAGGTTTAAGTCTCAATTTTGTAGTATATGCCCGACAACTTCACAGAACGCTAACTTAATCCCCTCTCTTCTTGTATTGTATCGAGGTGAAGCAGTTTTAACTCTTTTGGTCGTAAGTACAACGTTGTGGTAGGCTTACGACTTGTCTTAAGATAGTATAAGAATAAGGAGGCTTACGATGAGTTTCAAGCCATCGCGACGTTGTGATTACCACCCTATAATTATGTATCTGGATAGTTTAATCAGAGCTAGAGCTTTAGGTAAGACCCAGCATTTAACATTACTAAAAATTTGATTGCTCTTAGAAAAATTATAACCGTCGAGACCTAAATATATCGTTGCCGACTAGCCTTTTATTCGAAATAAAAACTGTATGGTTTTAGACCACTAAACCTAACGGAAATCTGGAGGACCTGCGACGCATACCTCAAGTAAAACTGTGCATCTGACGAACGACGACGAAGAACAACAAAAATACCACCAAACCAACGCCCTCCCCCCCCCCCCCCCCAAGAAACCCCCCCCCCCCCACCCCCTTGAGGAAACTGGTGGGCCCTACAGCAGAGAATGATACCAATTCCAACCATCAGTGTATGAATGTAGGGAAAAAGTGTAAAATTATTTTTTTTAGAAAAACAAAAAAAAAAACAATATGTACAAATGCAGCTTTTTGGCGTATGGTCGTCAGCAGTTGTGCTATAGTATGCATGCGAAACAGCTCAAAACACGAAAAATTTGCACGTGCAATTTTAAAAAAGAAGGGCATTAAATTATTCAGTGTAATAAAAAGGCTAATCAATAATTTTATCAATATTCGTACTTTAACATCATAAGTGCAGGCTTCGATTCCCGATGGTGCAGCCTTTTTTTTCGTGACTAGGCCTTCTAACCGTTCAATTTAGTCTATTTCTAAATAAATACATCTCTTAACACTGTTTGTTCCAATGCATTTTCAATTAATTATTTTTCCTTTCATATGACTAGTATTTTCTTATAATCCTTAAAATAATACAGAGTGTCAATTTTCCAATCATATGGCTAAATGATCAAGAGTGTCGACACCGAGATGAAGCTTTGAAAGACTGGAGCTCTGTGTGGCATTACAGGTGTGAGAGCCCAGGTGTCCGAGTGGCAGCGCATAGACAGTCTATTGTTCAGATAGGGCAAGTGATGGCAGGGCAGAGGGAGGAGAGAGAGAGAGAGAGAGAGAGAGAGAGAGAGAGAGAGAGAGAGAGAGAGGGAGGGAGAAGGAGGGGGCCGAAAGAGATCAATAGAAAGAGAGGGGAGAGAAAAAAGGAGAGAGAAAAGACATTTAAAGAACAAGTGACAGAAATAAAGAAAGAGAGAAGCGAAAATGAAAGACATAGAGAGAGAGAGAGAAAGAGAGAGAGAGAGAGAGAGAGAGAGAGAGAGAGAGAGAGAGAGAAATCGAGGGAAGCGGGAGGGAGAGAAATGCATCTATATACAGTTTATGCCATAGAAAAGAAAAAGAAAAATGATAAGATTGCTAAATAAAAATTCAACTAAACCAGGTTACAATTAACGCCGAAATGGAGAAAAACAACAAAACTGTTGTAGAATAACACATACATAGTACAGACAGAGAGACAGACAGACAAAAACACAAAAGCATGAAGATGGCTCTATACAGTGCACAATGACTGTCCCTTCCCGGCATGCACGCTGCGAACTGCCGATTGTTTTAGACAGCCAATCACAGCGCTCTATTATCGTCACTTTGATCTAACCGCGACCACCTATGAGAACAAAGTAATGGATAATGATGAAGATGGATTGGTTGACCTCGTCAAGCCGTGTAACCTCTCAGCAACCAATCAGGTGCCGTTGTCGTTCACCGTTGCTGCGGGATTCATTCATAAAGAGAGTAAAAGAACCATTACGCATGGGGCGCCTACAGGATCTCCTAGGGGAACCTTGGAAACGTTAAATTAGATAGAGGGAGAAAGAGATAAAGAGGCTCTCTCTCTGTCTGTCTATCTGTCTGTCTGTCTGTCTGTCTGCCTGTCTGTCTGTCTGTCTGTCTGTCTGTCTGTCTCTCTGTCTCTCTCTGTCTCTCTCTCTCTCTCTCTCTCTCTCTCTCTCTCTCTCTCTCTCTCTCTCTCTCTCTCACTTTCTCTCTCTCACACACTACTCTCTCTCTCTCTCTCTCTCTCTCTCACACACACACACACACACACTTTCTTTCCATAGAAAAGTAATTATACATCGGGAATGTGCTGGCGTGGTGGTTAGAGCGTCTGCTCCATATGCAGAAAGTCCGTGGTTCGATCGTCGCTCTTGTCACTGCTATTTTTTCCCACTGCTTGTTGGGTCACTGGGTCGTCACTCTAACGTCTGTGTAGCTTCAAGTTCGTCGTAAGCCCCTTATCATGTTCGTATACCTGATGACGAGTCTTAAGCCTACCACAACGTTGTACCTACAACCTAATGACATAAAAATGTTAAAGACCAAGTCTCAGTTAAACTACTTCCGGTTGAGTTGAGTTTAGTTTAACGTCCAACACCAGCACAATATTGGCTATTTTGTGGACGGATCCCAAGACTGACGTTTGACAATATTTTATATGCTGCCACACACGAGACAGGGCGGGGATATCATGACTCCAATCTCAGCCCGGCACATTAAACACAATTACATGACCCAACCATTAGATAGCAAAATTGTCAAACGTCAGTTTTGGGGCCCGTCCACAATATAGCCTACATAGTGCTGATGTTGGTAGTTAAACCAAATCAACAACTCAACCTTCCAAACAGAAGCCGCAGGTACTACCCACAACCTTCCCCTCCCCCGAGGGCTCTTGGGCTGATGTCACGGGCCAGAATGGCTGGAGGGGCGACAAGTCTAAACCAGGTGAGGAATGTAGAGGAGTGATCAGGCCGTGACGTCACGCTGAAAGACAGTCATCAATCACTCAGGTGTGCGGTCTTGGTCTCTTCCTCCCTCAGTTTCTCTTTCTTTCTCTCTCCGTTCCTCTGCCTCTGTCTTCTATCTGTCTTTCTCTCTGTTTCTCCCAATATCTCTCCTTATCTCTGTTGCTCTTTTGTGTTGCTTTCTTTTTTCTCTCCCTCTCTCTCTCTCTCTCTCTCTCTCTCTCTCTCTCTCTCTCTATCTCTTTATCTGTCTATCAATCTGTCTTTCTATTTATCTTTTTATAATAATTTCTTTATACCTAGCGAGCTAGCTATTGTATTGGTTGTTCTTTCCTTTTCTCTTGAACTTACACTATAGTAACGACCATTTAGTTATTCCCTTTAAAAAAAATTATTTATTGACATTGTATAAACATTAGTCATAAATTTTATAACTACGATGTTCATGCTTCGAAACTTTGACTGATGTTTAATTGACATGGAAAACATAAACATTAGTCAGTTTTTGTGCGCATCATACTGATTTAGCATGGACATGATGACTCACTCCCAAAGTTGTTTGATATTGAGTCTATGTTCTTTAATATGGTTCACTCGATAAAAAAAGAGTCACTTTATAAGCAAAAACGATAAAAAAAGAGTCACTTTATAAGCAAAAATATACGCCTGTAGAACAACTTCCGAATTGTATGTGTAGTTAATAGCAATATAATTATTTTGTCCTCTTAAGAGATGTATTTAGAAGAATAGTAACACCAAGCTATATTAATTTTTTTAATAGTCTTAAGGCAATTTAACTTGACACATATGTATTATATAAATCTCGCAACAAAATACTCATATCTTTATTATGGGATATTTTGCCATGCCTATTATTTTGTCAAATGATCATTGTTTAAGACATAAGTTTAGAAAAGCTTTGAAACTGAATAAAATACCCTTCTTTTAAACTTCTCTGTTGACTTTCAAGTCGGGTTCTTTTTGGTTTGTTTTGTTGCTTTTTTCTTTTTTTTTTGTTTTTTTTTTTGTCTCAAGACCGTGGTACATGAATTGAGTTCAGGTTAACCTAAAAAGGGAGTTACAAAACTGGTTAGGGAGTCCTTAGGAGCTAGAGGTTGACGATGGTATTAAAGCAGTAAGGAAAGGGGAGAGAAATAAGAAAAGAATAGTAAAGTGACAGGTGTGGAGAGAGAGAGAGAGAGAGAGAGAGAGAGAGAGAGAGAGAGAGAGAGAGAGAGAGAGAGAGAAATAGAGAGATATTTGGGAAATGAGATTTTAATTGTCGCAGAAAGATGTAGTAATGAAATGGAAACGAGTATTGATATTAAGATATTTCATAAAAATGCGAGTAAGGAGGAACAAAGATAAACAGTAAATTTAATAAAAATAAATGAGACGAGAAAAGGAACAGGGCTTCCAAAAATTAGTGAGGAGAGACAGACAGACAGACAGACAGACAGACAGACAGACAGACAGACAGACAGACAGACAGACAGACAGACAGACAGACAGACAGACAGACAGACAGACAGACAGACAGACAGACAGACACGAAGACAGAGACAGAGATAGAGACAAATACGAACATAGACAGACTGAGAGTGACATATAAAATGTTGAACAAAACCAGAAAAGAAAAGAAAGAATGAAACTTAAACCTTGAAAGATGACCCAAAAGATGGAAGAGAACGAAAAAAGAAAAAGAAGAATATAAAAAGAAGAAAGCACGAGGATGGCCAAAGTTGGCCTGAAGAAGACAGATCGGTGTCACACTGGCGACATCTGAAGCGCCGGCTCAAATTGATTCATCCGACAGGTCCGAGCGGCGATAGCGATTGGTGAAGACAGGTGGAGTGAGGTGGAGTGAGGTGGAGTGGTGGAGAGGTAGATAAACTTCTGACAGCATAGGGGCATTAGATCTAGCTGACCCACTCGGCAGTGTGGTGAATGTCTATGGTTAGAGGTGCTAGGTTCGAGTCCATCGATAATATCGATTGGTGAGGACAGGTGGAGTGAGGTGGAGTGGTGGAGAGGTAGATAAACTTCTGACAGCATAGGGGCATTAGATCTAGCTGACCCACACGGCAGTATGGTGAATCTCTATGGTTAGAGGTGCTAGGTTCGAGTCCATCGATAATATCGATTGGTGAGGACAGGTGGAGTGAGGTGGAGAGTGGTGGAGTGAGGTGGAGTGAGGTGGAGTGTGGTGGAGAGGTAGATAAACTTCTGACAGCATAGGGGCATTAGATCTAGCTGACCCACTCGGCAGTGTGGTGAATGTCTATGGTTAGAGGTGCTAGGTTCGAGTCCATCGATAATATCGATTGGTGAGGACAGGTGGAGTGAGGTGGAGTGAGGTGGAGTGAGGTGGAGAGGTAGATAAACTTCTGACAGCATAGGGGCATTAGATCTAGTTGACCCACTCGGCAGTGTGGTGAATGTCGATGGTTAGAGGTGCTAGGTTCGAGTCCCATTTACAATATCGATTGGTGAGGACAGGTGGAGTGAGGTGGAGTGAGGTGGAGAGGTAGATAAACTTCTGACAGCATAGGGGCATTAGATCTAGATGACCCAGTCGGCAGTGTGGTCAATGTCTAAGGTTAGAGGTTCTAGGTTCAAGTCCCACAGATAATAGCGATTGGTGGAAAGAGGTGGAGTGAGGTGGAGTGAGGTGGAGTGGTGGAGAGGTAGATAAACTTCTAACAACATAGGGGCATTAGATCTAGCTGACCCACTCGTTAATATGGTGAATCTCTATGGTTAGAGGTGCTAGGTTCGAGTCCATCGATAATATCGATTGGTGAGGACAGGTGGAGTGAGGTGGAGTGAGGTGGAGTGGTGGAGAGGTAGATAAACTTCTGACAACCTAGACCACTAGACCTAGCTGACCCAGTCGCTAGAGCGGTGAATGTCTATGGTAAAGGTCCGAGGTTCGAGTCCCACCGATTGGTGAAGACAGACTGATGGAGAGAAGTGGAGACAAGCTTGGGGCTCCCTACTCTTTGGTGCCCTGAATCTAGCTAGCTCAATCAGCAGTGCGGTGAATGTCTATGGTTAAAGGTGCGGGTGTTGATCCTCTGCTGGTGTCTCATATTTATCGTCACTGAGCTAAAAGAATGGTGTATCTCACTGTTGAAGTTGTGATTTATTTCAATATCCCTGTCTTAGTGGTCTAAATAATACTATTGTCTTTATTTAGTCACTGAAAACATATCGTTATATTTTAATTTTCAAGATTCAGTGTTTACAGCTGAATTGTTTAGCTCATTCGGTATAAAAAGTAACATAAAAGCGCGAAAATGGAATACAATTACAAAATTACCCTATAGAGTTTCTGCTTGTTTAACACGATTCACGTCTTTCATTAAACTGAAATTATTTTATTTTTTTATTTTTTTTATTTAATTTATTTATTTATTTATTTATTTATTTATTGGTGAAATCACAGTCACTACACAATACTACAATTTGATATCTCTGTATTGTAGACAGTCGTGGGATCAATGTTATTTCACCGTTATTGAACAATATCAATTATTAAGGACAACACATATCCTTTGATCTCAAAGCCTCTTTCAACATCCCCCACGCCCCCCCCCCTTGCCCTCACCCCACCTCTCTTTTTCCCTACCCTAAGTTCCCTCTGCCCCCAGGTGCTGTGACAGTCCTGTCAGGTATAAACCGGAGAAATCCGATCGAGCGCGACCGGGAAAGCCCGGACAAGGTGAGATACCGCGGCCAGGTTGGAGACGTTCCTGAAACCGTATCGGAGTTTCCCGATGACGGATGGTGTGAGTACTGGTGGCTGACAGTCGGCCTGGTTTACGATGTCTCAATAGTGGAGGTTCCCCCTCCGTCTGTCTATAGCTAGAAGCCTCGCGAAAATGTGCCCCACATCAAAATGAAGACGATCGGTAAAGGAATCTGAACCGGTGTCCAATCATAGCTCTTTCCCACAGTGACGGAGCCAATGAGCGATCAGAAGACCCCACGCCTAGAGGTCTTGGTTACGTCATCCGTTATTGTCGATTGGATCGCAAGGCCTGGTATAACAGTGTAGAACCACACACTGGATGATGGAGCATGTGCCTGGGGCCCTTAAGTGTTTACCGCTCGGCCTTCAATTATTGATAAGCTAGTTCGATTAGGTGAGGATGGGGTGAGGTGGGTTGCATATAGCAATGGGGAAGGATGAGGTGAATGGCGGCGATCGTGAAGTCTTGTGTGGGCGTTTGGGTATGACATTTGTGAGGTGAGGGCAACTATAAATATTTTTTTAATAGAGGAAGAGTAAGAGGAGAGTGTGTGAGGAACACAGACAGGTGAGAAGAATAGTAAAAGAGTGGGTGAGGGAGAAAGAGAAAGAGAAATAAGAAAGGAATAAAGAACAACAAAGAGTGAGCTTAAAAGAATAACGATTTTGACAGACCTAATAATGGCAAGACTTCAAGGAAGATTTAGGGCGACTAAAACGGTGATTAGAACAAGGCTTTTAGGACTTTTTGTTTGAAGAAAGAAGTATTAAGTATTGAGTAAGAATTTAAAACCAATCGATACAAGTGTTTAGTTTGTATGATAAAGGCAGATCTCTCATTCTCTCTCTATCTATCTCTCTCTCTCTCTCTATCTCTATCTCTCTCTCTCTCTCTATCTCTCTATCTATCTATCTATCTCTATCTATCTATCTATCTCTCTCTATCTCTCTCTCTCTCTCTCTCTCTCTCTCTCTCTCTCTCTCTCTCTCTTACATTAACGTCTCCTATGTCCCTTGGATGTTACTTCTCAACCAGACTCATCTTCTTACGCGTCTTAGTGATACTTATAGAAAAAAAAAACGCTATTGAGGACAGGGCGAGAGCCGGTGGGCAAACGGGCCTGACATCTAGTGGTCTCTGATCACGGGGTGACGGGCCCTGGATGGCTGACAGTTATTGGCAGACCAGGCCTTGCATCTCATATCCGTGGGGGGGGGTTGCATCTCATATCCGTGGGGGGGGGTGATGGCTGACAGTTATTGGCAGACCAGGCCTTGCATCTCATATCCGTGGGCGGGGGGGGGGGGGTGATGGCGCAAGTGGGAAAGCCTTGGTCTTCCTAACGGGAGGTCCCTAGTTCGAAACCCACGACCAGTCAAAAGTGTATGAGCCATGAAATCTATGTCTGTTGGATTTATACCACAAGATGTAAGTAGATTAAGGACTATACTATCAATTGTTTGTTTTGTTTTTTTAATTAACAGCAATGCTATGTAATCGTGGGAGGGGAATTTCTATAACCAATGAATAATTACTTGCCTTTTGTATTTGTTTAATATCATGAAAGTGTGATAAGAGATCTCTATAACGGCGAAGTGGAGGGCAGCAGAGGTCGGGGACGCCCCAGAACGAAAAACACTCCTCCTGTTATATACTTCATATATTCAGCGTGATCGGCTGAGACTGGAGTCATGGTATCTCCACAGTGTCTGTGTATGGAGGCTCGTGAAATTGCTGGATACTAGACCACAACACAGCCTAGATCTATAAAGAACTGAAGTTGGATGCTAGACCACAACACAGCCTAGATCTATAAAGAACTGAAGTTGGATACTAGACCACAACACAGCCTAGATCTATAAAGAACTGAAGTTGGATACTAGACCACAACACAGCCTAGATCTATAAAGAACTGAAGTTGGATACTAGACCACAACACAGCCTAGATCTATAAAGAACTGAAGTTGGATACTAGACCACAACACAGCCTAGATCTATAAAGTACTGAAGTTGGATACTAGACCACAACACAGCCTAGATCTATAAAGAACTGAAGTTGGATACTAGACCACAACACAGCCTAGATCTATAAAGAACTGAAGTTGGATACTAGACCACAACACAGCCTAGATCTATAAAGAACTGAAGTTGGATACTAGACCACAAAACAGCCTAGATCTATAAAGAACTGAAGTTGGAAGCTAGACCACAACACAGCCTAGATCTATAAAGAACTGAAGTTGGAAGCTAGACCACAACACAGCCTAGATCTATAAAGAACTGAAGTTGGAAGCTAGACCACAACACAGCCTAGATCTATAAAGAACTGAAGTTGGAAGCTAGACCACAAAACAGCCTAGATCTATAAAGAACTGAAGTTGGAAGCTAGGCCATAACACAGCCCCAATACAACCTAAATCTATAAAGTACTAAAGTTGGAAGCTAGACCACAACACAGCCCCAATACAGCCTAAATCTATAAAGTACTAAAGTTGGACGCTAAGTAACCAACCCAAACTCAAGATCTTTTCGACGGTTTTGGTTTGAGGCCGTGTCGAGAGCGGCGCTGACATCGAGAGATCTCTGATCACCAGGTTATCGGCCTTGGTTGGGTGGCACAGTGACAGTTCCTGGCACTCGAGGGTTTTAATATCTTTGCTCCACACGGCCTTAGTCGCCACGAGTGATGACAGGTCTGTCTTTCAGGTGGATTTGGGATGGAAGAGGGGAGGAGGGGAGGGGGGGTCACTCGTACTGTCATAGGTAGTCTGTTTATTTGTTTGTTGCTTGTTTAGCTAGGCTATACTGTGGATTGATCCCAAGATTAGTGTCTAGTATCGCGCAGGCTGTTCTATTAATAGCAGTATTAATATCAGAGTGCTATTAATAACTTCTTTTCACGCAGGCTACCACACAAAGAGAGGGCGGGGATACCATAGTTCCCGTCTTAGCCGGTCACATTTTACTGGGACCGACCTAACCACTAGGGGAAAGAATTAGACAAAAATAGTTCTTTGTAATTAATCTTGGGATTCGAACCAGGGACCTTCTGATTGGAAGAACAGTGTTCTAACACTTGCACCAATTCGCTTCTACATTATCGACCGTCCAGGGCTTGAACCACCCGCCCTCAGTCGGCACGAGTGATGACAGGAATGATGTGTTAGGTGGATTTTGGGAGGGGGTGTAGCAAGGGGTGGGGAGAGGGAGGAGGAGGGTCACCTTTACTGTTATGGGCACTCAAACATGTGGGGTGGCTCATCATCATTGAGAGAGGATGATAAGATGAGTGAATGAAAGAGAAAGGAACAAAGGGGAGACTATATAATTGGTGAAAGACAAAAGAAAGAGAGGACGGGAAGTGAAGAAGGGACGAAGAGGAGAAGGCGAGCAAGAGTTGAAAAGGAGGGAAAGAG
This sequence comes from Elysia chlorotica, assembly GCA_003991915.1. NCBI lineage: Eukaryota > Metazoa > Mollusca > Gastropoda > Plakobranchidae > Elysia > Elysia chlorotica. The sequence goes on from RQTK01000241.1 coordinate 409,756, forward strand.
GGAAATAGACAGAGAGCGCCAGAGAGAGCGGCAGAGAGAGAGAAAATATATAGAGAGAGAAATAGAGAGAGAGCGAGAGAGAGAGAGGAGAAGCGTTATAGGGAAGTCTACACTTTTCATCAATAACTGAGCGGAAAGTCATATCCTGAAGAACCAATAAAAATTTATATAATGCGTCATATCATTTGCTGTAAAAACCGTTGATTTTCATGACGGCAATAAAGATGCCCAAGAGGTGATAATTATGATGAGGATCAGTGTTGTATCATTATCAATAGTGGTGCTGGGCAATGATGGTGGTATATTTGCGCGTGGCTAAGGGGGTAATTCTGATCATTCTTCTTGGTAGTAGTGATTTTTTGTGGTATTGATAAAAACGGTACTAGTTGGTTTGTTTCTTTTTTTGGAAAGAGCAGGGTAAAGAAATTGAAAGAATAGCGTGCTGATGCTACTGTGATATCTTGAAATGAGGAGATAGTTAGGGTAGTAAGAGAGATGAGGGAGACAGATATATCGAGAGGGACTTTTTGCATGGCAGCGCCAATGAATAAGAAAAAAAAATGATGTAATAAAGCAACATAATGCTGCAATGCCGATTGATCATTGTGTGCATTGTTGATAAAACAGATGTTTAAATATGGAAACATGTATTTAGGTAGATACGTGAATGAATAGATTGATAAAAAATATAAACAAATACACATGTAGATAGATAGATAGATAGATAGATAGATAGATAGATAGATAGATAGATAGATAGATAGATAGATAGATAGATAGATAGATAGATAGATAGATAGATAGATAGATAGATAGATAGATAGATAGATAGATAGAT
>RQTK01000241.1:410667-422673 GCA_003991915.1 Elysia chlorotica
ATAGATAGATAGATAGATAGATAGATAGATAGATAGATAGATAGATAGATAGATAGATAGATAGATAGATAGATAGACATATAGAAAGATAAAGACAGAGAATCCAGAAATAAATAAAACGTTAGAACATTGAGAAAAAGAGTGACCAAAAGTAGACAAAAAAGGAAATGCTGGCTATAAAAAAAAACACAACAGAAAGATTTATAAAGTGTCTACATCGAGAAGCACGCTTTACAACAGGCAGCTGTCATCGCTAACTCAGCCTAGGGGTGGATTAGCAACTATCCAGGGATGGTCAAACTGGCTTTAGCCCCTAGCACTAGATCTAGGGGGGACATTAGAAGTCCTGCCAACCTATCGACCCGTAAAAGTGAACAACTATAGCCCCTCAAGAGTATAAGAAATGCGCACATATACGCTTTTGCGGGGGAACTTAGGTAGCCATGCGTTATTGCAGGGTGATAAAATTTAGTAGCTTTGACGTGGTTAGGACTGTAAAGTGATAAAACGATCATTGGCAATGATGGGCGAAATAGAGGGAGAAGAAAGCGATGGAGTTAGGTAGGTAGGTAGGGCGTAAAACTGTCCCAAAGAGTTTACAGGTTTATGATCGATTGTGCAATACATGTACAATGCTTGGAAACTCAATAATCTTATGGTTAAGGGTGGCTGGTAACGCAGTGGGTAAAGCACACGCCTTTTAACCAGAGGCTCTGGGATCTGAACTCGATCAGTCCGCTATAATCTACTGGTTAGGTCGGTGTCAGTTCATTAGTGTAAATGCCACCTGCCAAGTCCTGCGCACCCCATGTCTCCCCAGGGGATCGCTTCGTCGTATAGATCGTTTGAGGTAAACCTTGCCGAGTTTAAAATTGTTTTTTCTCTTAACTTAGCGTGCCTGAAAACGGAACGTATTCTTGTTTTGTGCCTTTCGGAATTTCAAAGCCTCTCAGATTAAATGAAATTGCTTATCGTTAAAATTTTTAGCATTAAAATTTTATTTTGATAAGAAATGTTTATTGATTCTTCTTTCTTTTATTGATGTAAACGAAACATAATATTTAGCACTGTTAGGAAGTGTAAGAAATGCCAGAATTTTACTGTCTTAGCAGGAAATAAAATTATTAAATCAGAAAAAAAGAGAACGAGAGATAGAGAAAGAGAAGGAGAGAGAGATGGTTGAAAAGGTAGGCTCATATAGAATGAAACATTATATGAGAAGAAAGAGAAACAGAGAGAGGAAGGGAGTGAGGGTGGTGGACAGAGAGAGAGAAGGAGAGCAAAAATAAACTGAGCTACAGAGAGAGAGAGAGAGAGAGAGAGAGAGAGAGAGAGAGAGAGGGAGGGGAAAAGAGGGGAGGGAAAATGACGGAAAAAATAAAAGTGTATACTTATGCCCAAAATGAAGGAATATAAAAACATGGCGGGGGGACGGAAAAACAAACAGACTGACTGTCACACAGATGGAAACAAACAGACAGAGAGCAATAGAGAGGAAGACGTAGAGGACGCAACGATGAATCTACTTATCAATCATCAATCTTCTCTTTAGAATTTCCGTAGTTTTACACCCTTCTCTGCAGTTAAAACATTAAATACAGATTAAAACAACAGCGCCACAATTTGTCACAATGCTTACAAGACTAGTGCAGACTCCAGGAGACAAATTTAATCGGAGACTTCACATCCAGAAGATAAGGAACCCAAACAGTCAAACAAACGACAAAATGAGACTCGAAGAATGGGCAGGATGGCGTCTGAAATGCCCAGATTTGACGGTAGTTAGATAAGCCGTCACTCATTCCTGAGGAAATACAGTAGGATGAACTCACGTAGAGACAGATTATGCAAAACTGGAGCCGACCAAAAATAAATAAAACGTATTTGAAGGTGTTGGGCATTTTGTTAATTTTTCAGAATTAAAATATACTTGATAAGTTCCTCTCCTACTTAGACGTTTCCTGTTGGGGTTTTTTTTTTTTTTTCAGGAGATCGTAATTTCATACAGCACTTGGACGCCATATTCGACTCTAGCACGATCACATTACATTTATACTGACATTAACCTTACTAGTCAGAAAAGTTGAGTTACGTTGAGCTTGTTTCTTAATAGCCAATGTCGGCACTGTATAGGCTATACTGTGGACGTGTCCAAAAACTAACGTCTGGCAAACAATTTTATGTGCTGCCACACAGAAACAGTACGGGGATACCATGACTCCTGTCTCAGCCTGTACATAATATTATACTAACAACCACCCCCAACCAGTTTAAGAATAAATTTCCAACGTGACAACCAAACCAGGGATCGAACCGGAGCCTTTCCCGCTAAGAGCAAAGGCTCTACCCTTGGACCTCTCCCTCCAATCCTGGCGAGCTTTCATCTCCATCTGCCGCCATGTTCCATCTTTAGCTCTGGGCCAGGACTGAGCATGTCAAGCTCCCAGGACAAGAGTGGAAGATGTTCGCACGCGGTAACCTCCCCTTTGGCAGCTTTTTATCCTATTTAGTAAGATAAGGGGAGGAAACTGTCTCTCTTGTCAAACAACAAACTAACAAATTGACACACAGACAAACAGAAAAACAACCCAACACTTGCTCAAGGATTCTCGTTTGCCCTTGATAGATTTATGTATTTTAGAAGGAAATATAAACCCCCTAAAAATACGTTGTGTTTATGTTGCATGTACATGTAATACAATGTATGTCGTGAGTGGTTCGCACTTTGCGCATGTTTTAATTTTGTTTATCTTTTGTCGTAGACACAGTCAATTTTGTTTTGTGTTTGTTTGTTTGTTTGTTTGCTTTTAATTTAAGATTTAGAAGTATAATATGCTAGATGTTAAGTAGATAGGCAGATAAATAAATAATTGGTAAGGATTCAGATAATTTACAACCCCCCTCCCCATCCCCACTCCCCTCACTCCTCTCATCTCAATTTCAGAAAGTATATTCTTGGAGCATGCGTTTAGTGGGTGGAGATATTGTGATATACAATGTAGAAAACAACAGAGCAATGAAAGAGAAAGGGCAATACAAAGAAAAATGGGGGCGGGGGGGGGGGAGTAGAAGAGACAGGCCGGGGTACATGGACAGGAATACAGAAACATAGGCAAGAGGCAGAGACACACAGAGACAGACAAACAGGCAGTCAAACAGGCCGACAGAGACAGAGAGGCATAGATAGGGAACGGGACAACGAGACAGACAGGCAGACAGACAGGCAGACAGACAGGAAGACAGAACGGAAGACAGAGACAGATACATAAAGATAGACCGATAGATAAAAAGAAAAGATAGAAATGAAGTGGGACGAGAGAGCAAATACAGGAAAAGGTAATAATATAACAAAACAGAGGGGTGCCAATAGTACAGATAAAATGCATCAAAAATCACTTTTGCTTATTGGTGGTGATGTCACATACTCATACCATGGTATCCCTCCCTTTTTCAAACTCATCAACCTCTACCACCCCCCCCCCNCCCCACCCCCCCCCCCCGCCCCCCTCGCCATACCTTCCTATACTTTATAGCGTCTACATTGAAACGCTGTAACAGGGGCCTCCATTGGTTGTGCGTCCTGTAAAAGTCGCCCGCGATCTCGTGTGATTAATGTGGGAAAGACAGACAGTTCGGTTCACTAAGTTCATTTCTGTTATCCATGTAGTAGGTGTCTTTTTAATCTCTCTTTTTCTCTGAATGGACATGTTTATTTCTTACTACATGTACCTGGTTTTTACCATTTCGGTCACTATTGTAGCTTCGCGCCTTTAGGTTTCTTTCCTTTTTCGTTTCTCTTAATACCCATGCTGTAATAATCTCTCCCTTTCTCTTTGTCGGTCTGTGTTTCTCTCTCTCTCTCTCTCTCTCTCTCTCTCTCTCTCTCTCTCTCTCTCTCATTTCCTTCCTCTTTATCTCCCTTAAGCCTGTTCTTATTTATTTCTCTCCATGCTTTATCATTGCAACTTTGCTTATCCTCTTATTCAAGATTTCACCGGAGGGTAAAATGAAAAGCCAAAAAGATGCAGTTTATGACTCTTTAAAAACGAGAAAGTTTTATAGGCTAAATTTGCCAAGCCTTCAAATTGGTTTATGTTTATTTAAGTTGTCATTTATTTGGCTGCTCATCGTTGTAACTGCCCGGGCATGTTTGTATGTTGTAACGTGAGTAATGGGGGCCCAGCATTTTATTGCACTGCACTCACAAACGTTCTCCCTTGCAGCTCGATTTGGAAACAACGAAGGCTCTTTGGTAATTAATGTTGATGCTTTGGTCATCTTGATAAGGACTGTGTTTGTTGGGTTTGTTTTCTGTTTGTTGTTTCTTTTTTTTCTTTTTTTTTTGCTTTGTTTTTCATGCTTCGTTTTTAATTTGCTTGTAGTTGATTTATTTATTTTTATTTATTTGTTGTTTTTTTTCGGGGGGGAGGGGGGAGGGGGGGTGCTGTTTATTGTGAGTTGTGTTTTGTTCGTTGTTTTTTTAGGGGGGTGGGCAGAACTATTTTTTTTTTCTTTTTCATTTTCTCTATTCTTGTACATATCGTGGTTATCTATTATTATCTTAACTACGCCTTGGTATCTGTCAGATATAGATGTGTCTGCATTCCCTCTGTTTTAAATTTATTTAGCTCTATTTTTATTTTAAATTATCTTCAATCTTTGCAAAGTAAATGTTAGTCTCTGTCTCACCCGGCGCCGATATCAATTTCTCTGTTTCTCTTTCTATTAATATACATTGTAGCCTGTAGAGTGCTGACATTGAACGTTAAGCAAGACCATACATCGCTTCTCTTTCTATAAGAGTGGGGAACACTGGACTATGCCGATCACATTATATTGAAATCTATAATTGGTGGCTGAGTGGATGACAAACCCGTAACATTCAGGTTGAAAGTTGCGCTCTCTAACCATAGACTACCTTCACTTTGAATTGTTAAAACTATCACATATTTTGCGAGTAAGTTGACTTAGGCTGGAGGTTGTTATGAACCTTTAAAAAATGAATGAGGGGCATGTGTGAGTGTAAAAAGAGCGAAAGGAAAGAAAAGAGAAATAGGGATCAGGCAGATAAAAGATAGATAGACAGATAGATAGATAGATAGATAGATAGATAGATAGATAGATAGATAGATAGATAGATAGATAGATAGATAGATAGATAGATAGATAGATAGATAGATAGATAGATAGATAGATAGATAGATAGATAGATAGATAGATAGATAGATAGATAGATAGTTGGATAGATAAATAGATTAGATAGATGGATAGGTAGAATGATAGAATTAGTGAGACAAAAAGAAATTAATAGAAGCCAACACAAAGCTAGAAAGTGATAGTGTGTTTTTGTGCATGTGTTTCTGTGAGTGTAGGCAGGCTGAGAGATAGCAGATATACATAGAAAGATAAAGAAGAAAAAGAAGAAGAAAAAGAAAAAAATTAAGAAAAAGTTAAAGAAAGAAAGAACGAAATATAGAAAGAAAAAGTGAAAGTTGTGAAAGACATGAAAAGTCTTCCTTTCATGGAGAAAAGTTCATTGTCCCTGGAACTAATATAGACCAGACCTTCAGAGGCTTTGTACGCTTAGACCAGACCCCACCTTGGTTCAACACTGCACACGATGTTCTATCGATGTGATTTAAGAGCCGCCGGTATGCTCCTCACTTAGTCTATATTTATACATAATTTTCTATAAAGAGGTTCCATCCATATTATTAACATCTTCTCGCCCGCCCTGTAAACAATGGCCAGGTTGATTTGGCCGCCCTGGGCTTGTAGCGACATGATGTTTAAGTTAAAATCACACCTGCAGTTTGGCAGCCCATCAAAGATGGCCTTGCTACATGGATGCCTGAGGAAGATCGGACAGCCCATAAACTCTTCTCGCCTGTGACGTGTGACATGGTCGTGTGCCTTGTCAAATTCCACTAGAGTTCAATACTTGAAATACATCATCATGTAGATGTATCGTGGGGATGGCCGTTAATATATCATTGGGGGCGATTTTAGAGGGGGGGGGGGGTTCTGATTTCCTATTCAAATTAAGGAGCAATATAGTGTCAGTACAAGACTAAGGGGGAAGGATCTTGAAATAGAAAAACAGTCAATTCTGTTGTTAAGGAACACCTGTTTTTGCGACTTTTTAATCGGTTTCCTTGGAATGCACTACATTTTATAGCTGATTTGTATTCCTCCACCAGAGTGAATTAGGTTAATTTTAGAACCTGTAGAGATTTTTTTTTGTGCCGATGATCTTCTTCCTCTTTTGGTTCTCCGATGCGGTTTTGTTACACATCAATCCCTTGTCTGGACAACAAAGCTGCAGTTTTCTGTAATTCTTCCAAAGATCCGTAAAGCTTGCTCTGATGATCCGTTCTCTGGTTCCATACAGTTCATCTGATTATTGCTTTTCCGGTGATAAAATACTTCAATTCATAATTCTTTATTCTTATATTTGAAGACAAGTGGGAAAAATGTAAAAAAGAAAAAATCAAACCGTTTTATATGCAGAAAGTTTGAAAATTAAGCATTTCAAGAGAGAGGGAGAGAGAGGCGGGAGAGAATCTCAAAGATATGAGGGAGGGAGGAGGGAGAAAGAGACCGATATTCATCTGTGATTCTTGTCAATCAAAACATAAAAAGGATAACTGCAGTGGGGAGAGAGAGAGAGAGAGAGAGAGAGAGAGAGAGAGAGAGAGAGAGAGAGTGAAGAGGGGGGGGGGGCAGAAAGAAAGAGGGCGGAGAAAGTTACATTCCGACGAGGCAACTAGTGAATGGCTACATGCATTCATAACACTAAAATTCAAACCAAACCTTGTGCCATTTCCTCAATGGCAATTTTACACGCCGTTCAAATACTGATTGACACCTAACACCATAAAAAAGTATAGATGTACGACCCAATTGGAACTTATGAATAGATAAGCTTGTGTTTATGAATGGGCACGCTTTTGGCAAAGAATGAACAAAACAATAAACAACTAAACAAAAATTAGTCCCCTGATGAATGTGGTATTCTGGCTTCTGCATGGAACGAGAAACAGGCGAGATAATTATATTGAAGAATTAGCTCCAAAGAAGAATTAGTATTGTTCCTGATTGTTTTTAATGGATGAATGATAGTTTTATCGTCACTTATATATTAATCAACATTGTACAATATAAAAATTGCTCGTTGGCTGAATAGACTGAAAAGCAATATGTTTTTTTTAAAATAGTAAACATGCATTCGTTTGCCATAGAATTAACAAAGTATTCAACAACTAGGCCTACACATGTTACAAATTACGTGGGTTGGATTTTCTAAGAGGGCTAGCTCCGTAACATCTGCTCCATTTCACTCGAAATGCTCTGTGAAATTTTATCTTTGTCTCAAAGGTGTAACTTTTACCAAAATATAACAACAATTAATAATGCTTTATCCCCGCTATCAAAAAACACTTCCTCCAAATCGGCTAACTTGAGAACAATATTTTCTCCTGCCTTTAAAGACGAACGTCTTTCTTGATTAACTTTCGTTTCACATCACACTTCATTGAAATTGGTTAAGAAAAATATTTGATTTTTGTATAAAAGTTACAGGCACACTTTACAATGTCATTAGAATGCTTGCCATATAATTAATATGAAAACGAATTTGATTGTATGTAAAATAATACAAGGGATACTGTATGAGACGATTTGTTACTTCGGAGAAATAAACTGACTTCGCTGATATCGCTTCCCAGCGAGGTATCTTTTTATTGTTTTCCCAAGTTAATCCTTCACTGATGGAACGGCCACAACTGAGATTCAATTCCAAACTGTCTTGTCATCAGTTAAAAGCACTACCGACTGGGAAATTTGTCAACGTGTCCAATAAATCAACTAGAGGCAAAAGGTGTGATCTTAAATTAATCATACGTTCTTATGTTCACTACAAAACCAGAGACAGAGATGCGGACACCTAAACAAATAAAGTGTGAATCTACTACTACTAGTAGGGAGAAAGGGGGGGGGGAGGAGAGAATAGTCACTGAGCTGATAGAGGTAATGACACGATTTTGCATAATTATTTACTGTAATCTTTTATCGTAGAAACATGAGCTCTGGTTTGATAACCTTCTCCTAGATCTAATAAACAACATAATCTGACGACGGGATCTCAGGGCGTGATTCTCAAAATCTCAATGTAGAAGCATCGACCTAACCAGTTGGACAAACACACAGGGCCCAAAGTAGGAATCAAACACACACACACACACACACACACACACTACCGATTTAAAGAAATACTAAAGGACACGCGCTCTACACTCATATCACCTTGAGAGCGGCTGAGACAGGAGATCAGGTATCCCTGGACTGTCTCTTTGTTACAGCGCCTAAGTTTTTTTAGACTTTAGTCTTGGGGCCCGTCCACAATGTTGGTGACGTTGGGCAATCAGCGACCAACCCAACTCAACTCAACCTTGTAGGCTGTAAAATAAGGCATGTGCCCGCCCTCCAGTACAGACTAAACACGTTATGTGACAGCACGTAAGTTTGTTGGATTTATGTCTTAGAGCCCGTCCACAATGTTGGTGACGTTGGGCAATCAGCAACCAACCCAACTCAACTCAACCTTGTGGGCTGTAAAATAAGGCCAGTGTCCACCCTCCAGTAGAGACTAAACACGTTATGTGACAGCGCGTAAGTTTGTTAGACTTTAGTCTTGGGGCCCGTCCGCAATGTTGGGGACGTTGGGCAATCAGCAACCAACCAACTCAACTCAACCTTGTGGGCTGTAAAATAAGGCCAGTGTCCACCTTCCAGTAGAGACTAAACACGTTATGTGACAGCGCGTAAGTTTGTTAGACTTTAGTCTTGGGGCCCGTGCACAATATTACTAACGTTTTGAGAAAAGCAACCAACCCAACCCAACTCAACTCAACCTTGTGGGCTGTAACATAACGCCAGTGTCCACCCTCCAGTCCAGTACAGACTAGGCGCGTAGACCTACAATGCACAGTGTACCAACATGGAGGGGGCCCGTGACAATTTACTACGTGAGACAGAACAACCAACCCAACTCAACTCAACCTTGTGGGCTGTACAAGGTCCCGTATCCACCCTCCAGTAGAGACTAAACACGTTATGTGACAGCGCGTACGTTTGTTAGACTTTAGTCTTGGGGCCCGTGCACAATATTACTAACGTTTTGAGAAAAGCAACCAACCCAACTCAACTCAACCTTGTGGGCTGTAACATAAGGCCCGTATCCACCCTCCAGTAGAGACTAAACACGTTATGTGACAGCGCGTACGTTTGTTAGACTTTAGTCTTGGGGCCCGTGCACAATATTACTAACGTTTTGAGAAAAGCAACCAACCCAACTCAACTCAACCTTGTGGGCTGTAAAATAAGGCCCGTATCCACCCTCCAGTAGAGACTAAACACGTTATGTGACAGCGCGTACGTTTGTTAGACTTTAGTCTTGGGGCCCGTGCACAATATTACTAACGTTTTGAGAAAAGCAACCAACCCAACTCAACTCAACCTTGTAGGCTGTAAAATAAGGCATGTGCCCGCCCTCCAGTACAGACTAAACACGTTATGTGACAGCACGTAAGTTTGTTGGATTTATGTCTTAGAGCCCGTCCGCAATGTTGGGGACGTTGGGCAATCAGCAACCAACCAACTCAACTCAACCTTGTGGGCTGTAAAATAAGGCCAGTGTCCACCTTCCAGTAGAGACTAAACACGTTATGTGACAGCGCGTAAGTTTGTTAGACTTTAGTCTTGGGGCCCGTGCACAATATTACTAACGTTGTGCGAAAAGCAACCAACCCAACTCAACTCAACCTTGTGGGCTGTAACATAACGCCAGTGTCCACCCTCCAGTCCAGTACAGACTAGACGCGTACAATGCACAGTGTACCAACATGGAGGGAGTGTGACCCAGAGTGACCCGCCCTTGGCTGACCTGAGACAGAACACACCCGGGACCAGGCCGTGCCAGGCACCAAGGTCTCTCGGGCTCTCCAGCCCTGCCCCAGCTCTGCCCCAGCTCTGCCCCAGCTCTGCCCCAGCTCTGCCCCAGCTCTGCCAGTCTACAGTGTCTAGGCTACACTCTACAGGCCTTGCCCTAGGTCCAAGCACCTGGGCCTTGCTCAACTTCCTCGACAGGGGAGGAGCGTTAAGTGGTTCAGTACATTCCGCACTCGCTTTGATGGCACAGTCGGTAGAGGACTGGGCTTACGATAAGTAAGGCTCTGGTTCGATTCGCATGCGCAAGTCTACCGGTTAACTAACAGTTCTTTCTACAGGGTTTCTACAGGATTAACCACCTGGACTTTACTTGGCCTCATCGACAGTCACGGACAGTTTATTTTTGTGCTTCTTTAAGGGGTGGGGGGGGAACATTGCGCTATTGATTTGATGGTAAAGGGAGACTACATGGCTCAGTCACTAGAAGGCAGGAAGTTTGTGGTTTTTTTCGGAGATCAACCAGTCTTCAGGCCTACTACAGATCCTGCTAAATACTACAGACCTGCTGCACATATAGCGTACTACCGCCCGAGCTATCTACCATCCAACAGCTGTTTTGTCTTAACCACGCCATTCCATTGACAAATACGACTAGTTTGTTCCCTAAGTTTCCGAGATAATCTTTCAAGGGTACAACTTTTCTCGATGAGATTCGAACACCGAACATCACACCTACTGCTCGCCAGTTTTGAGCACTGACCACCAGTAATATTCTTTACCAGCGCTTCGATTCATTCTGTCTATGCCAAGCCGTGATACAAAATATTACATGTATAATCTATTCATAAAATTGATGAAGAAGAAAATAATGTGTTCCAGTCAAGATTCGACCCCCAGACCTCTTGTCCAGCGCTCTCTGAGACAGGAGTCATGGTATCCCCGCCCTGTCTCGCGTGTGACAGCACCTAAAATTGTCAGAGGTCAGTCTTGGAGCCCGTCCACAGCATAGAATATACAGTGTTGTTGTTGGACGTTAAAGCAACTTAACAACTCAACAACAGCTCTATCTACGAAGCCACCAGTGCCCCAAATTCGAACCCCCTGTTATGAAACAGATCCTGACATGGTCATCACCGCGGCGAGATTGACGTGTGGCGGGCAGGCGACATCGGCGGCCATCGTGTTTTGTGGCACCTGCGTGTGACCAGTGGCAGGCTGGCCTTAACACCTGGTCCAGTCACCAGTCACCAGTCACCAGTCACAAGTCACTAGTCACAAGTCACGCCCTGAACTGGTCACTGCAGGCTTTGCGATTAAGACGATGATAATGGATAGCGATACCAGCTCCATATGCATGGGGTTTTCATATCACTCATTGACTCGGCAAGTCTAGACTAAATCTATGAATGGATACCGGTGCAGATTCCTTAACGTATCGGCTTCGTCTCGCTATGGACCCAGGTATCGCAAGATATCCACTGTAGCCAGGCCAGCCCAATAAACAACAGGTAGATCTAGCCTGGCTCATAGTTATGATGTATTGAAAACTTGTCTTGTAGATTGTTTGTGTGTGTGTGCGTGGGTTGGGTGTGTGTGTGTGGGGGGGGGTGTATGGTGTATGTTGCTGGGCGTCCAGCGTCAACATTCTATAGACTATATTGCTATATTGTGGACATGTCGCAAGACTAATGTCTGACATTAGTACGTCCTGGGATAATGCCTTACCCTCCTCAACCGTCTGGGTATTTGAGTTTTGGTTTGTTTCTTAGCATCCGACGTCAGCACTATATGGGTTATATTGTGTGACGGGTCCCAAGACTAATTTCTGACAATTTTAAGCCGGGTCACACATAGATTGTGAGTGGATGCATGACTCCTGCCTCAGCCGGTCACATTATACTGACACTGAGCCAATCAGTAGCGAGCGAAATCGGACAGACAGATTTTTGACTTATCATGGGATTCGAACCAGGGATCTGGCGATTGTAAGACCACGGGTCTATCAACGTGTATATTACTGACTACACTGGTCGGCTATGCTTCGATGAAATTTAATGG
>RQTK01000241.1:423602-452325 GCA_003991915.1 Elysia chlorotica
TCTCTCTCTATCTCTCTCTCTCTCTCTCTCTCTCTCTCTCTCTCTCTCTCTCTCTCGCTATCCCTCCAACATCTCCGTGGACGTACCTCCCGCGGGGTTAGGCTGAGTACATGCCTTGTTCAGACCGTGTCATTCGTGACACGCTAATCAGCCGTGACCCGAGTGTCATCAGAGAAATTCTAGTACTGTTTTGTAGTACATGTACTCGGTACTAACTTGCAGTACCCCCTCCCCCTGGTGTCATGGTCAAGGTGAGGTGGGACTTTTCTATTTAGGGTGAGGTTCTACTGGACCCAGGGCTCTTCTCTCTATCTATCTTCACGTCTCTCTCACTCTTTTCCCACTGTAGCTTAATCTTTGTCACTCCCCCTCATCCTTACTATGTGTCTCTTTAGTTATCTCTCTAGCTTTCTCACGCACTCTCTCTATCCTTCTGAATCTCTCTTTCTTGTTACATATCTATCTATCTATCTATCTATTTATCTACCTGTCTATCTATCTATCTACCTATATATCTATCTATTTTTTATCTTTCTTTCTCGTTTTTATCATCGCCCATTATTTCTTATTAACGTTTAACTTCACACGTCGAATAGATGTATTAATTTTTATTGTTTTTAATTGTTTTTGTGTTGCTGTTTCTGCTACTGCTGCTGCTGCTGCAAATATTTTTGTTATTGTTCTTGTTGTTTTTCCTTTTCCTTCTGGGCAACTAGCTTCGTGTTGATTTTAAGTTTGAACTTTCCCTGCCTATCTGATATAAGGACCAAGGTAAAAAGTTCTGAGAGATGCTCATGGCTCGACCGATGACAGCCTGGTACTTCATTACAGCTAGAGGTAGGTGAGTGCCCACACAGGGGAGATAGGTTTGAACACCAATCAGTGGCCATAGGGGAGAGAGGGAGAGAGAGAGAGAGAGAGAGAGAGAGAGAGAGAGAGAGAGAGAGAGGGAGAGAGCGGTAACGATGGAGTCGTGAAGTCTTAGATATTGTTAAAGATTATGTACCAGGGTGAGAGAGAGAGAAAGAAAGAAAGAAAAAAAGAAAGAGAGAGAGAGTGAGAGAGACTGACAGAGAGAGCGGTCACGGTGGATTCGTGAAGCCTTATATACTGTTAGAGATTATGCACTAGGGTAAAATACAGAGACAGAGAGAGAGAGAGAGAGAGAGAGAGAGAGAGAGAGAGAGAAAGAGAGAGAGAGAGAGAGAGAGAGAGAGAGAGAGAGAAAGAAAGAGAGAGAGAGAGAGAGAGAGAGAGAGAGAGAGAGAGAGAGAGAGAGAGAGAGAAAGGCCGGCGCTGATGGAGTAGTGAAGCCTGATTTTATCAGAGACAATGTTCCAGTGGATGTTTCCCGTTAAAACATGTTTTACTGAGGACACACAAAGAGGTAAACAGGAATAGAAGTTTTAAAACAATGAAAAGAAAAGGAATAGGTGATCGGCCAATTACCATAGCTATACCAAGTACGCTTCGTAAAATATTGAGACAGATAGTGGGAGGCACTACGCAGACAAAGACAAAGACAAAGACAAAGACAAAAATGGACAGACACAGAGAGAGAAGGTAGGGTAGAGAATTACAGATGTAGACAGACAGATAACAGGAAATCATGAAGATATACAAAACACTCAAGCAAAAATAACTTCAATGGTACAACCACGTAACGCCCAATTAGAATTTTGTTCTTTATATATAATTATATTTGTCTTATAGAAAGATATAAAGCCGCTAACATAAATTGTTTCCTATTTCCATTAAATGTAAGAGATTTGGAAGATGAAACAAAAGATCAAACAATAACCTGAACTGTACCTTGAACGCTAGATTCCGAATTTCACTTTCGGCATATAGGCCTTTGTCACATTTTCGTCAAGAAGCTGCTAGATTTCAAGGTAACACATAGATCTAACAATATCAAAACATGATTTTAATATGAAAAAAAAAAGTTGAAAAATGTGTTCAAAAGTGACAAGAGGCTATTGTCGTGACAATACCCTAAAAGCAAAACTGCATAAATCTCGCGTTAAATATCTGTAACCGTATCGCGTGTAACGCATCAAAATTCAGGAATTCTCTGATAGAGGGGATGTAAACTTGGTTGCACAACGAGGATGACGGAGGACAAAGGATTCAACAGGTAAGAAAGAAAGGCGGTGTGGGCTTAGAGCCTTCTTAGAGGCCTCTATCTATGCTGGTCTCCTCCTTCATCAATGGGATAGTGTTACATTGGTGGCCGTAAAAAAGGAGTCTATCGCTCCACAATCGACATGAGATGGTTATCAGAATGCGCGCCTCTGTTGGATTCTGTCTTTGTGCCAACTTCTCTATGTCCCCCAAACATTTCTCTGTGTGTCTTTCTCTTCTTCTCTCTCTCCCCAAAACAATTCTTGGTGTCTGTTTTTTCCTCTGCCTCTCTCTCTCTCACTGTATGCCTGTTTGTCTGTTAGTCTCTCTCTCTCTCTGTATGCCTGTTTGTCTGTTAGTCTCTCTCTCTCTCTCTCTCTCTCTCTCTCTCTCTCTCTCTCTCTCTCTCTCTCTCTCTCTCTCTCTCTGTCTCTCTCTCTCGAAATACATTTTCTCTCTACCATCCCCATTTTATCAGTAATTACATCATCTCTCACTCAATCTATACATTATTTTGTCCGCTCAAAGATTCCATCCTCTATTTTACCTGCTACAGTCATATCGTCAAATTTCTTCGTTTCAGTTATATGCATATAACACCCTCTCCTTTTTTTTCCTTATTTCTTCCCACTCCTCATATTTAACTTTTTTATTCTGCTCCACCTCTCCACCCGTATTCGGCCAGAGAAAATATCACTCCGCAGCCACTCAAAGGGCAGATAACTCGGAACTAATTTCGTACAGTGCGCAGCATTAAAAAAAAAAGAAAGAAAAAGAAAGAAAAAAGCTTCTCAGCTAGCGGCTCAATGGTTGTCAAGGGGAAATAATCCGGAACGGCGCTCGTCTTGGTTTCGGGGATTCCCTACCTGTTTTGACAGATCTCCATCCATCAATCAGTGCAGGAAACAAAACAATAAGCAATTAAAATACCAGATCTTCTCAAAGTGTTTGGGATCACTGCGCTCGGGGCGGAGGGATATGTTCCCTTCGCGTAAGGATACACCGTGTCGGTATTCTCGGAATGATATCAGAGACTTGTAGAACAGGGAATTAGAGAAGTGTGTGTTATTGATGTTGCTAGTCGTAAATTTTAACGTGCTGGTGAGCTGTCAAAAGTCGTTTAACGGAGAGTCCGACCCCAGAACATGACGGGCTGTGTGTTATATACATATAATTAGGCTTCATCAACTAACCATGACTGTTAGCTAACGGTGCAATGATGACTTCAAGAAGTCATTAACGGGAAAACGCCATGGCGATTTTTTTAATTACTAAATTCTCACTATTTGAATTAATATCTTATAAAATAATTGTTCTAGGCACCTCAACGGCTCATTAATTTTTGCACCATTTATTATTATGAAATGCATAGAATGATATGACTGCCTAAGACAAGAGTCCAGATATTGCCGCACTGTCTTTATAAGGCAGCGTGTGAAATTGTCAGACGTTAGTCTTAAGACCTGTCCGGGGATACCGTGACTCCTGTCTCACATTGGGGGTAAAGTACGAGATTTCAAACTAAAAGGAGATGAAATCGGACCCACAAAAAAAGAAGCAAGTCCGATGTTGGGTTTTCAACCAATTAACACTTTATATTTTCCAGGAATTTAGCGCAATAACTCATTGCGGTACCTAGAACCCCAGCCTTGATCACAAAATACAATGGGCAACTACATCGCTGTGGAATATCACAACATGTCTCAAGGCAATACGAATAAGAAAGCGTACGGCGGGTAGTAAGCGTAAGCTACCGTGATGTTGTACTTACGATCTAATCTTGTAATTACTGCAGAAATAATTGTAAGTTAGTGGACGTGGCATAACTTAGACGGTTAAGCAGGACTAGATTGATACCCCAGATCGAAATCATGTTATGATGGTGATAAATATAAAGCTGAATCCATCGACTTACATAAAAGTTTGTCTTTCAACTCAAACCGTTAACCGTTTTTGGAACCCATTTCATTAGAGCCACTTAATAGGGGACTTGTATTAATTTTTTTCTTTGAATGTTGTTTAGTTCGAGTGAAATATTTCTGAAAGTCTGTATGCAGCGGTTAGTTTGACCATAGCAAGGAATCAATAGTCTGTATCCGCGACAAAACAAGATGGCGGCGAGATGTTGCCGCGGATCCAGTTCTGAGAAGTGTTTCCGTAAAACTTATTGTGAGGGTATGGTTAAAACCGACGGAAAGGCTAACAAAAAGTAGAGCTGGGTATGTCAAATAGGCCGCTGTACTGCTGGTTAGAATGTGTGTTTACGGTGCCTATGCACAGTAAAAACTATGGTATGTTGCCCTGATATTCTTGGAATCAACGGTTGAATCTAACCAAACCCACATTCCGTCTGACGGAAGATCACATCATAGTTTCTGTATAGTCTTCAAGGAACTTATGAGACACGGTAGTGATCATGGATTGTAATGCAACATAGCATTGTACATGCAATTGATACATGTATTTTTTTTCAACACTCAAATTATGCAGGACGTTTTTACGTGTAATTTATAACACAAAAAATAACATTTTCAGCATATCCACGGATATCATAGTTGTCTTTTTTTTAAACGTACAGCGCAATTTTATACAATAAAGTCTTTGATGTAGTCTGAAGCAATTATACACCGCTAATTACAAGCTGTTCTGAATTATTCTGCGTTCAGAAGCGGAATATCAACGACGGGTTCTTCCCTACAAAACTTAGGCGGCTAGGAGTTTTACAGTAGCTACTTACAAACTGCATGGACTAATGTAATTGAAAACTTTCTTTTAACCTTCAGTAGATCTATTTATCTTTAATTTTTCGCTAAAACAAATCCAGTCCGTCTGTTGCGGAATGTCAGGAGAGAAAGAAGCACGCGTTAAAACAACAGGCGGAAAGGTTGTTGTGTAATTTTCAAGTCGTGTAATTCTAGGTTTGGTTGGCAGATTTTGTTTTTCAAGCTGGGTATCGTTTATCAATCTAGGGGTAAAATTCGTGGAGTTTTAATATTATCTTTGCCGTACATTGCAGTGTTTGCATTCGAGGCACACGCTCCTTGTAGCGTACACGAGATTTAGATTTATAGCAGTCGTAAGTACAATATCGCAGTAAGCTTACAGCTCTGCTTAAGGTATGTGAGTAAGAAGTCTTCAGACGAGTTGTAAGCTATGATGATGTTGTACTTACGAATCCTATATGGTTTGCAGAGAAAACGAAGAAGGTCGGGGGCAGTAAACTAGAAAGACGTAAAGAAAGAGAGAGAGAGAGAGAGAGAGAGAGAGAGAGAGAGAAAGAGAGAGAGAAAGAAAGAACATCAGAGAAAAAAGGAGGGGGGGGGGCGTAGAATAATTACTGTGTATGTTCGTGTGTGTGTTCGCTGGGGAAAAAGACAAAATAAAGGAATACTGAAGATGTTACATATAGACAAACGGGAAGGAGAGAGAGAGAAAAGCGAGAGACAGTAAGAGAGAGAGAGGGGGGGGGAGAAAGTAGGTAGGGAGGGAGGATGAGGAAGCAGAGAGTTGTAACTGATAGAGAACTTAGACAAACATGAACAGAAAGAAAGAGAAGACAAGGTTCAAAGGGTACAATCATGCTATCTGAAACTATAACAACTTACAGAAAAACCTGAGGTCCAGTTAACAGTACAACAATAATAGTGCAATGCTTTCAACAACAAAGCTCACGAGTCAGAGGGTTGATCTTCTCTATGGAGGGTTGGTTCTCTTTCTATCTACCTCTCCCCTCTCTCCCTCCCTCCACACCAACCTATTTCTCTGTTTCTCTGTATGTCTCTCTCTCAGTTTCTGCCTGTCTCTACTCGAATCTTAAATTGGTTAAGAAAAAAATAAAAGAAAGAGGCGTGGAGGTAGAGATCATTCAAAAAAAATTTCAAAAACGTCTAGTCCTAAAAACATAGACTACTCTCTCTCTCTCTCTCTCTCTCTCTCTCTCTCTCTCTCTCCATATATATATATCCCTTAATTTCTCTCTGTGTCCCCCTCTCTCTCTCTCTCTCTCTCTCTCTCTCTCTCTCTCTCTCTCTCTCTCTAACTATATATGTAGCTCTCTTCGCCCCTCCAAATCTCAACTGACAGCAGTGATTGATTATAGCTCACGGATCAATAATAATGTAATTGCGAGTGGAACTACCCCGCTTTTAAAAATTCACAACCATTTAAACACAGCAACGCAAATCTAATTATTTTACGGGGAGTTTTCTGTGTTTGACAAGACAAACCATTAAATCAAAATGCCAACATTTTATTTTATTTTAACTTGTTCTTTTCTTTGCAAATTTGTTGGCTCGCTCCCTGGAGTTCACCTGCTAAAGTCGTTAAGCTAATTGTTCCTACGGTGTGGTTAGCGAAGTTTTCGCTATTCATGCGTGTCTGTAATGTAGGGGAAAACTGTAGGTGGGGATCGCGGCGCACAGCGTTACGGCTTGTAAATCACGCTCACTCTGAGAGTGAGTGACAGGGACTTGTCAGCTCATACTTACCCTACATAATATACTGCTCTTCTCTTTTGTTTTGGTTTGTGTCAGGCAGGAGAAGCAGAACGGTTTTGCCAGGTTTGGCCAGCTCGCCAGGGAGATGCTGAGGGTGTGTCTCTGCCAAAGATGATTTACCGCGTAAAACAGATGTATGGTCTGAACAAGGTTGTAGTGTCGGCGTTTTTTATGTTCTGTTCCGTTCTTATCATTATACATCTAAGTACATCTTGAGTTACATGTAGTAAAACCTCTATTTTATTTTTTTTATTTTTTTTAAACCAAAAATTGAATATATAACAAGGTATTTCCTGAATTATAGTACCGGCAACTTCTTCCTTTAAGTTCTTACAATTACAAGTGCAGATTGAGTTACATGTAGTAAAGCCTCTATTTAAAAAAAAATGAATATGTAACAAGGTCTTTCCAGAATGTTAGTACCAGTGTTTTCTTCCTCTAAGTTCTTATCATTACAAGTGAATCTAGAGGTACACTTTTTTCTGGAACAGGATCCCTTTATTTGTATTTGTATATTGACCTTTTAGACGTATAAGTAAAGCATGGAATGCTGTTGTTTTTATTCGAATATGTTTTTGATGATACAAGAAAAAAGGTACATAATTATTGTTCGAAATTATGAAATGTTTCATACCCATCTATGACTGTTCTTTACATTCCTTGTAAATTTTTTAATCAACCCTTGATAAGAAAAAAAGCCTAATTAAAATACTTAAAAAATTGTAACGTCGTTTGACCAACGCTGGTATGTGAAATCAGCCTTTTGCATTGTAACTACTTCAATTTCTGACGTGAAGCATCAACTCTCGATTCTTTTAAAAGCAGCTTAATAACTCTTTTAAATTTTGACTTTAAACACCAACTCCTGATTTTGTAAAGGAGCGTGGTAAAATCTTGAGACAAATTTTAAACACCTGTCACGGGGACGGTTGATGTATGGAGATGAGTAAAACACATCCCAGCCTCTCGGGACAGGTTCAGACTTCAGAGTTAACATGCCTCCAGGGGATCTAACTCTTAATGACACAATTTCCATTTTAAAACCTCAAAATGTTAACAGAGCGCTGCAGCCTTTGGGTAGAGCATCAGCTTCCAACGCAGGAGGTTCTTGGTTCGAGCCTCGCTCTGCCGGCGGTGTTTTTCCCTATTGGTTGAGTAGGTGTTAGTCCAGTATATTGTGATCTATCAAGTCTCAGGTGCCACGATCCGGTGTCCATTCGCCGTTTAGAACTTTTCTTAAAACTGAAGAGACGTGAAACTAGCGGAATATTACGCTTTCTCCGAAAAAAAAAGACTCGAAATGTTGGTAGGATAAGAGCTAGTGTTGTTTTGTTACAGTTTTGACGGTAACGGTTTTGATGGTATTGAAAGAGATGAAACTACGATATTCAAAACTACATGTATAGCATTCAGTAGTAAGTGGCTGTCGGCAATGTGCTTCAAGTAGTACAATCATATACTTAATAAAATTGTACCTTGATAGAAATAGAGGAATCAATAGCTTTAATAAAAACAATTTTAACTCTTAAAACACTAGTAACAACAAAGATATGTTTGAGTGTTAGTGTGTTGGTGTGAAAGTTTTTATGTTTTTTTAAGTTGTATGGTCTTTAAAATCAAAGTAATATTACAACAGCTACTGTCTATGTTACAATGTGCGCTTAAGTAAGTCTACATGCAAATGTCAACCGAATTTCCATGAAGTACAAAACGCTCTAACATTTTTCGTCAATCTCAAAGGTAATTGCTGTCTTTTTATCTTGTTATGTCAATTTATACGCTTCTAATCATCCATTCCGTTTTAATGACGGAAATCTATATAGCTTCCGAAGTATCTACTTTATTGGTGAACAAAAATGAACTGTCTGCATTACACTGCATTTTCATTATTCCAACGCCCTTTAACGTTCTCAAATCCTGTTAACGGTAAATGGAACTTTTCACGCCCAAATTCATTTCCCATCTCATTCTGAGTAAGGCAAACTCATCGATCAGGATTGATAAAAGTTGTCAAGGATAATCCAAGCAGTTTAGCTACAGCCTCTGGCTATTTTTTTACCACTGTGGGTTCAGTATTATAGTACACTTATTTAGTATAACGGTGGCGTCTCGTTTCAAAGCCTGAACATAATATTATTGCGAACTACGCAAAGATAATGGATGACATAATCACGTCCCTTAGGTATGGGGTTTTCTGATTGTTCATTGGCTTCGTAAGTCCTTGATGAGGCTATGATTGGACACCGGTATAGATTCCCTTACTATCGTCGTCTTCTTTGCTATGTGGCTCTTTATCGCAGAGCCTCTATTGTCGTCTAGAAACGGGACAGTCGCCTCAATACAGACCACTCTACGCACTGATTGAGTCGGGGAAGTAAAACCGTCATCAACCTTGGTGTGAACACTTAAAGTGAGCTGGATGTAACGTTGTTTGATTGTTGTTTTTTTGTTAGAGTTGCTATAGTTGAAGTTTGCTGTCGTGTGGGTTGACTGGTGGATTGAAGGTGTTTTCTGAATATTGTTTTGATATAACTAAATTGTTGAGTGTGGTTTGCGAGGTACCGTTAAGTACAGGTGAAGTCACCTAATTGAATGAAGTTGACACAGTTTCGCATATTAAGAGTAGCAGTGATCTGAATTACATTATTATAAGATGCTGAATAAAAAATACTCCGAAAGTTATTGTTGTTTTTTTGTTGTTTTTTTTTTTTGGGGGGGGGGGGTGTTGTTTTTTTTTTTTTTTTTTTTTTTTTTTTTGTTGTTTTTTTTTTTGGGGGGGGGGGGGTGTTGTTTTTTGTTGTTTTTTTGTTTGTTTGTTTTTTTTTGTTGTTTTTTTAATTGACCCTTCACAGACACAAAGCAGAATGATCTTAGCCTGCCAAAAATGTAATGGTTCTGTTCAGCTTGACTCCTAATGCAAACTTTATTTTTTTTTTTTTCATAGCGTCGCGACGTCAGTCAAAGGGTAGAGCGCGCGCTAAAATCTATTCGCTTATCAAACTTAGATTACGGCAGTTATAAATGACTTTCATTCGGTTCCGATATTATGCATGTGAGAGGGATTTAGATATTATTCATATGAAAGTGATTTCAATATTATGCATGTGGCAGTGGTTCCAGTATTATGCATGTGAGAGTGATTCCAATATTATGCTGATTCCGATACTCTTTTGCTCAGATCGAGCCTTGATTTTTTTTTAACATAGGACGTCTCGGTGCCAAAGCTTTTCTAAACAACTCTATGGACTTATCACATTTTAGCAAAGGTAATACTGTCTTCATTCCTTAAAATAAACATACACCAAACGGCCTTGAGGTAGAAGATCACTACGCGCTAATCATGCAGAAACCAATACATGTACCCCCATGCTAAGGGTACCTTTATTGATGGAAGGTGTGAATTCCCGTGGAATAATATAGCTGGGTCGTTGAAAAAAAGGTCCAGGATATTGATTGAGAATCTGGCCAGAGACGCTCTTGCATAAAGCGAGTTTTACAAATCCACTTTTAGAATGGGCTGACGATGAAAGAATGTTCTCAAGAACCTTCAACATACGTTGCTAGCTCCCTAAAATCTCATAGTCTACCACGATAAAAATGTATATTAGTTGTTAAATTAACGAGATTCATCCAATTTAATTGGTATGCACTCTCTCTCTCTCTCTCTCTCTCTCTTTCTCTCTCTCTCTCTCTATCTATCTATCTATCTATCTATCTCTTTCTTGCTCTCTCTCTCGCTCGCTCGCTCTCTCTATCTCTCTCTGCCCATTCCATCTCTTTTCCCCCTTTCCTTTTCTCTCCCCACCCCCTCACCCTTCCCTTTCTCCTCATCCTTGCTCCTCCCTCCTCTCCTTTGTCTCCCCAACCCCATCGACATAGTACATTATACATTGTACATACACTATCCACTCTGCTGTATCGAGTGTATCCTCCAAGGACCGTTACACAAACCAACATCACTGGCCCCGTCCACTCCAGTACCCGCCACTATCTGACCCTTGTCCACTTCAAAGAGCCGTCGGGTTTAAGTACCGTTGTGAATTAATAATCATTGTACCTGCACCTTTACCAAAAACCGTTCCGTGTACCTGTACTTTGACCTAGTTACATAGTGCCGGTTACTTTACATTATATCGAAGGTTTTGCGATCCGCGCTCTTTAGGTATGGGATTTTCTGAACGCTCATGATCATTGACTGCGTAGGTCTAGGATAAAGCCGTTCGTCTCTGTTTCGCTAATGGCCCGGTTTTCCAACTCCTACATTGTCTCCCTACTCTCTATAACTCGATTGCCTGAGTCTAGGTTACCACTGGACATTAATTCATGCTGTAATAACTTCAGGTCTGGGTTTTTTGTTTTTGTTTTTTGTTTGTTGTTATCTTGGGGGGGGGGGGGGGGGGGGGGGGGAGTAGAAGAGACAGGCCGGGGTACATGGACAGGAATACAGAAACATAGGCAAGAGGCAGAGACACACAGAGACAGACAAACAGGCAGTCAAACAGGCCGACAGAGACAGAGAGGCATAGATAGGGAACGGGACAACGAGACAGACAGGCAGATCGTACTCATGGTGTTGCCAACTTAAAGTTTAATATACTCGGCTGAGATAAAGTAAATTATTTTCCCAGACTTTATTCGAGAACTAAAAGCATAGAAAACAGTTTTTTGTGTCTCCTTGTACACTCTATTGCAAAAGCTACAAAAAGTTAATATTTTGCTTAAGTTTATAATATGTTCATACTCCATTGAAAATTCCTTTTGTTGTCATAACAACTGTTTTTCTTTACCTTTCTCTTGGTCTTGTGCAAACCGAAATAACCATGTTTACTAAACGTTACAGCAGAACGAGAAATATGATTGTCAGAAGAAACAACGTCGTACATGTGTAGTGAACAAAGTCCTACACAGCCCAAATCGTTATGGTGGAACACTGTGTGTAGTAAACACGGGTTTTATGTGAGTGAGAACAGAGCAGTGACAGCATGCGTGAGTGAGTACATACATGCATGGAGCTGACGTGTCACAGCGCCATTACGCACCGCCGTTCTGCATACAAGTACTTCATACAGGTCTTTAATCGTTACTACTTGATTACACTGAGGTAAGTATGCCAAGAGAATGGAAACTGCTATTCGAAGTATTTGATATACGTCTCTGTCTCTCTCTCTCTCTGTCTCTCTTTTCTTCTGTCTCTCTCTCTCTCTCTCTCTCTCTCTCTCTCTCTCTGTCTCTCTCTTCTCTCTGTCTCTCTCTCTCTCCTTCTCTCTCTCTCTCTCTCTCTCTCTCTCTCTCTCTCTCTCTCTCTCTCTCTCTCTCTCTCTCCCTCCCCTCCTGCCTTTCTAACAATAATTAAAGGATGCATACATGTACAATGCAACTATTCCAATAGAGAGAAAGTGCAATGAAAATATTGTATGCATGTTGCCCCCTCTCTAAAACAAACAATAGGCCTTTTATTGAAAAGAAAGCTGTAAAATGTACTACAAGTTGGCTTAGTGAGATTAAGTTTTTCTCCTCTCAAATAATGTGACTTCATATTTCAACGAGGAGACTCTAGAAAAAACCGCTGCTACAAAGCCAGTAGAAATGGTATCTAACGAGCACTTAAATAGATGAAAGTGGGCGATCTAAAGCGCCCACTTTTTTACCAGAAGGATACTTAACCCAAGTTGTTGGGGCCTAGATTCTATAGTGCTCTATGATATTTCGCCAAGCCGTCGGCCCCAACAAAAAAGGATGTGGGTTGGGTTGAGAGTCAGGGTAGAGAATGGAGCGTAATTGTCTAGTGGTATAAACTTTGCTGTTTTAAAGAGGCAACTCGATTCGGTGCCGATGAATCTCCAAGTAGGGTGTTCGAACCACACAGTTGGCAAACAATTTTTTGTGCCATATTCTTATGAAGCCTATTCATTGGAAAAATTCTAGCTCCTCATGGCGTAGAAGGCGGAAGTCCTAAATGAAGATCAAATAATTTCAGCGACAAAAACTTGTAGGACATTTTTTTCCTTGAGAAAGCTTTTGGGAAAAGGATGGCGTTTCAGAAAAGAAAAAAAACAGTGAGAGAGAGAGAGAGAGAGAGAGAGAGAGAGAGAGAGAGAGAGAGAGAGAGAGACTGATAGACAGACAGACAGACAGAGACAGACAGAAACAGAGAGAGAGAGAGAGAGAGAGAGAGAGAGAGAGAGAGTGAGAAATAGATAGAGGGCGGGTCACTATATACCGACAGAACTCTCTCCCCAACCTGAGATTACCGCTGTCGTGTCCTACATGTCTCTAACAAGAAAGAGCTTTCGGATTAGTCCGGTTATCCGCCGAGTGAAACCAGATAACAGACGACCCGGATTAAAACCAGCAGATCTACATTTGCCGCATTTGTCCTTAAAGACAGACTTGAGCCCCTCCGCCATAACTTGACAGACGCCCCGGATGTAGTCGAGTGCTCTTGCGCAGCTCACGTGACAAACATGGCGTCGTGTTTTAGGGAGGTTTCAGTGTGTACTGTTGGGTAATTTTGACAACGGCAGCGACAAATTGGTACCGCAAAATGGAGTTAGGGTTAAAGCAGATTTATCAACTCATTTGGTATAACCAAAAGTAGGATTGTGAGTAGGATAAGAGGCTCTATGAATAAAAATTGATGTTCATATTTACTTATTTCATTCAAATTTAATTGTTTAATAATTTTTACGACTCTTTCTCTGCCTTTGTGTGTCTGTCTGTCTGTATGTCTGTCTGTCTGTATATTATATGCGTGTGTGTTTTTTTTCTCTCCCTCTGTTTTCCTCTTTCTTTCTTTCTCTCTCCCTGCCGATTTTTTCCGTCTCAGTCTCAGTGTCTTCCTTTCTTTCTCTCCATCTATCATTCTTTCTTTTCCTTTCTTCCTCCCCATCTTTCTCTCTTTGTCTCCACCGTCTCTTTTTGCTTTTTTTCTCTCGCCCCCCCCCCTTCATTTAATCCACACACACACACTTACAAACTAACCTCTCTCCCCCGATACAAATTAACTACTATAAGTTTTAACTCCCACAGGATACCAGTGACAAACGAGGCGGACGATCTATCAAGACGGCAGAAGGTAATTACTGGGTTTCGTCTGCGGTTTTTCTATTGCCTGTGGTACCAACAAACCTACCATCTGCGCACCTCAATACAGCACAAAACAACACCGGAAATGAGACTTAGTAAACAACAGACTATATCTCATCAGAGGAAAGCGTTGGGGGTGGCCCATGTAGCGAGTTGGCTCAAGTAGCAGAAGTTGGATTCCTATTCGAAGGTACCTTGTTCGAATCCAATTTGGGACAAATTTATTTGTTGTAAGTAAATATTGTTTCCTAATGGTTGATCTGTAACCGGCGCAGATAGTATTCCTGGTATCCCCACCCAGTATGTGCAGTGGCACTCACAATTGTTAGATGTTAGTTTTGGGACCCGTCGTCGCATATGACCCTCCTTGGGGATCGAGAGTACCTGTAACTATGAGAGAGCGTTTTTGCTACAAGAGGCAAAGTCTGATAGAGATTCGGGGCGACAGGAGCGCATTTGGTAGTGCTCTGAGCTGATAACCAAGAGGTCTCAATATCGAAAATTATCCAGTACTCCCTTGTTCGTGTATGAATTCAACGAATAAATTAGGGTATGTGAAATTATTCATGATTACTTCTACTTCTTTTTCTGAAGAACTTTCGAATATAGCTTGAAAATATAGAAACTGATTTGGAAAAGAGGGAAAATGAATCTAAAAAGAAGAAGCTAAGGCCAAATAGAAAAGTTAAAAGACTGAACGGCAAAAAAAAAAAATGGATGATATCTTCATTAAGAGTCGTCAAGTGATAACAATTAACTTAAAGTGAGACGCTAAAAACAGAAGAAGAGAGAGAGAGAGAGAGAGAGAGAGAGAGAGAGAGAGAGGAGAGAGAGAGAGAGAAAGAGAGAGAGAGAGAGAGAGAGAGAGAGAGAGAGAGAGAGAGAGAGAGAGAGAAAGAGAGAGAGAGAGAGAGAGAGAGAGAGAAAGAGAGAGAGAGAGAGAGAGAGAGGAGAGAGAGAGAAAGGGAGAGAGAGACAGAGAGAGGCAGGGAGACGGGCAGATCTGCAGAGAGACAGACAAAGACAAACACAAAAAACAGGGAGTTTGAGACAGAGACAGGAATAGAGAGATTGAGAGTGAGAGAGCCCAAGAAGAGAGTCACTAGGTCAAAATCTCCCAACTAAGCTAAGACGGCTTTCTCTTCCTCCGACCCAGAAGAGCTATGACGTTGATGGATGGTGCGGAGGAGTTCTAATAGTTTTGTATTTAATCTTTTCTTGCAGTGGCCGTCTCCCCCATCATACACACACTATCTTGGCTGTTAGCTCTTTTTGGAACTTCGACGATGATGTTTATCTCTTATGGCCATATCATTTTCTTTTTCGGGATTTGCCTTCTTTAACTTTTTCTTTTTTTTTCCTTTTCTGTATGCACGTGCATCACAGTAACAGTTCTGTTATCTATCTATCTATCTATCTGTCTATCTGTCTATCTATCTATCTATATATCTATCTATCTATCTATCTATCTATCTATCTATCTATCTATCTATCTATCTATCTATCTATCTATCTATCTATCTATCTATCTATCTATCTATCTATCTATCTATCTATCTATCTATCTATCTATCTATCTATCTATCTATCTATTTTTGTATTGTCCTACCTTGAGTTTACGGCCATTCCATGCGACACATGTGTTTCGAGCGGTTTCAGCAACCGCTCTCTTCGGGCGTCTGGCATAACTGGCGTTTAGTTGCGTGGATCCCGCCTTTTTCTAGCGCTTGTTCTCTGAAGTTTTGGAATAAGTGTTTATATCGGTGCGGGATCTATCTATCTATCTATCTATCTATCTATCTATCTATCTATCTATCTATCTATCTATCTATCTATCTATCTATCTATCTATCTATCTATCTATCTATCTATCTATCTATCTATCTATCTATCTATCTATCTATCTATCTATCTATCTATATATCTATCTATCTATTTATCTATCTTTGGATTATTATACCTTTAATTGAAAGTCAATAGCTAAAACAACAAATGCGGCTCATATGGCACAAAAGCGATGTAAATGTTGAAGGTTGGTATCTTAAAGTTACAAGTTATTTCAAATGATATTGAAGGTGAGCTATCTCTTCCTTTTGAGTTGGCTTTTTAACTGCTTAAACAGTTGGTTGTTTTTTTTTTCTTTTTTGATGTGGCTGTTGTTGCCAATATTTTGTTGGGGTTTTCTGGGGTCCGTTATTGCATCCCACCTCAAAACCCGAGACTGACTTTACAAGCTTTTTAAACGACGACCTCTATTCATTCAGACATGTCGTTGTTTGTCTCTGCGCAGACAAAGTGAAATCTATCTCCTTTGTCTGGTCGTCTCGCTATCAGCCTATTCGCCATTCAAACAAAAAAGCGCTGTGACGAAAGTCAGGGTTAACGCCCCTTGAACAAAAGTAGTCAGGAGTTATCCACACTTGCCCACCAGGGGGTGGCTCCGGAATCGGATCAGAGAACTTACTAGGGTTCTAAGTACAATGTTATGGTAAGCTTATGACTCGTCTTAAGATAAATAAAGACTTACTGCTAGTCGAGATCTACTGGGATGTTTAACTTACGCCCCATAGTGTTTATTCTTTGAATTTGTTGATCGTAGTTTCCATCCACATTATCAACGTGAGATGAATCAATGAACGTTCTTCGGACGAACTAATGCATTTTAGTGGGGGCTTAAATCAACCCCCTCTTACACACCTCTACTCGTATTATTTTTACCAAGATAGAGGATTATTGGATCAAATTCGCAGTCACGGTTTTTGTTTTTTTGTTTTGTTTTTTTTTGTCTTTTATTATGAGCGATATAGAAGTACATATATGTACCAGAAAAAAAGCATAATAATATGGTTGAATTTTTGTTCTTTTTTGTTCACGTTAACAGCTTCTGCAAATTTGTGTTCTTTAACATAAAAAGTAATTCTTGGTTGAGATTTATTATGGGCAGAACCATGAATGTGTGACGTGGTGATTAAATCGTTTATATAAGTTTAACAAGCCCGAACTTGGTGTTGACTATTTAGACCAAATAACGTTTTTTTTTTTTTTTGCTGTAAAATATTTATTTGTTGTGGGATGAAAACAGCCCCTAATGTTTCTAGTTAGTTTGATCCCATTGCGTTCATTTTGACAACCAGCTTTAGATAAAAATGAGCAAAAGCTCAGTCTAAACTTTAATAGTGATCATGAAAATGCATAGTGTTGTATCGCTGTTTTACCAAACTGCTTTTCGACCTTTCAGCTTTTCTTGCATGCAACCGTTACGGCGTTTAAAAAGAGTTTATATCTTTTGCCACTCTCTGTTTCCCTTTCCACTTCTCTCTCTCTCTCTCTCTCTCTCTCTCTCTCTTTCTCTCTTTCTCTCTCTCTCTCTCTCTTTCTCTCTCTCTCTCTCTCTCTCTCTCTCTCTCTCTCTCTCTCTCTCTCTCTTTTTTCTCTCTTTCTCACTTTCTTTTTCTCTTCCTCTCTCTCTATCTCTCACACAGTCTTGCGCTCTCTTCCAACATCTACTATCCCCTACCTCTATACATCCTTCCCTCCTTCTCTCCACAGGCTATTCCCAACAGTTTCAAACTCGATCGGAGCTTAGATCCGATAGAACAGAAAGATCGGTAAAATTAATATCAAGGTTACCAAAACCCAAAACTAAACTAAGTCTGCGATATTACAGCCTTTACGATCCACACAACAGTATCGGATAACATAATAACACCCTTTAGGCATGGGATCTTTTTATCGTTCATTGGCTGCAGGGTATGGGTTATGGAACAGAGCTATGATCGGACTCCGACACAGATTCTCTTTCCTATCGTCTTCGTTTTAGCTATGGACCCTATTATCGCAAAGTCTGTGTTATTTATAGAAGGAGAGAAGTGCTCGCCCAGTTTTAACATGGCCCAGGTTCCCAAAGAGGACCCCGTAGGGCTGCGCGCTATACCTGTATTAGAACTGATCCACTGATCCAGTGATCCCTCTCTGCAGGAGACTCGGCACGTAGATTCAGTTTCCTATCGTCTTCGTTTTGGCTATTGACTGCATTAGCGCAAGGTCTCTGTTGTAGAAACACTCTCCCAGTTATAACATGGCCCAGGTTCCCAAAGAGGATCCCGTAGGGCTGCGCGCTATACCTGTATTAGAACTGATGCACTGATCTCTCTCTGCAGGAGACTCGGCACGGTCTTTTCACGGCAGAACCGGTTCATTATAGTGGGGCCTTACCTGGTAGAGACTCGGGTTACTGGAGGTAGACAGAGAGAGGGAAGAGAAGAGTGGGAAAGAGAAAGAGAGAGAGAGAGATGCAAAGACATAGAGAGTAAGAGAGATTAGAAGAAACGGAGAGCGAGAAATGCAGAGACACAGACAGACAGAGGTTGACATTGACATAGACAGAGAGACAGAGGCAGAAATACTGGCAGTGAGACAGGCACAAAGGAAAAAGAACTAGAAATAGAGAGAGAAGGAGAGATATAGATAAACATATAGAAAAAAAGATAGACAGACAGTGAAAAAAGACGAAATGACGGACATGGTCAGAATTATAGAGATAGAAAAAAACCTAGAGAAAGAAGTAGACAAAAAGAAAGAGGGAGAGAGATTAAAACAGGCAGACATATCGCCAGAGATGGACAGAAACAGAGATAGGATGGAACGATGAATAAGGCCAGTATTGATTTACCTAGATCTATAGCATAAAACGTATCCTAATTCCATGGGATTATGTGATGACATCATCCGCTCCAGGGGGAATTCCCAAACACCCTGTAGGTGAAATTAGGTCACGAAAAGTAAAGTAGAAATCTTTCTGTCTGCTATGTTGTGAATTGTTGATTTTGGGTAATACATGAATACCTTTTGCATGGACCAAGATCTATCTTTTAGGGGTTTATTCATTTTTTGTTTTGTTTTTACATTTTGATATATGATATATCGGTAGAACTACACGTATACTTCTGATTTTAATTACTTTGAAATGCATTTCTTGATAACCATTCATTAAAAAGGTTATAAAGAGAGAGAGAGAGAGAGAGAGAGAGAGAGAGAGGGAGAGAGAGGGAGAGAGAGAGAGACGGGGGAGGGGAGGGGTGAAAACAGGGAGACTCCCTCCCTCCTTCTACCCCTCCCTCATTGCGTGCCGCCCTATTCCCTCTCAGGCGACACCCGCCACCGGCCAGGGGAGCTAACTCTGTCGCCCCTCCGGCCCAGGTCGCCACCCAATGAGCGAATCGCGTGAGAGAAACTGCAGGGAGAAAATATACATGAGTATGTGTGTATGACTATATGTGTGTGTGTGGGGGGGGGGGGGGTCTTGGAAAGGATCTCAAGAGAAAGAAAGAGAAATGTAAAGAAACTATATAATATTAATTCAGTCGGATAGAGATAATTATTTTTAAAGAAAGAGAAAAACAGGGAGAAGTTTCGAATATTTTAGCTTTAACAACTGAAAAAGGCCTTTTGAAAGGCAATTATTTGCACACCTTAAATATCCTTGCTTTTGAAAATATATTTTCAGATTTTTCAGTCACATGAAACAAAAATACAAAACTTTTGCCTAATATAATTTTAGACTCGTTTTATTGCCATTGCTGAGGTCTGAACAAACCCTTTTCTCCTTTTGAATTGTCTTGTTTGAAATGCAATAATTATTCTCTTAAATTAAATATATATGCTCTACTCATGAATTAGAAAAAGCAGCTCTCCAAAAAACTGAAAATTACAATGCTTCTAGACTAATATTGCATTTGCAACAAGATTAATATAAAATAATTTATGTCAACAAAACCTGAATCTACTGTCCAAAAATATCACGTAATTGGTAAATTCCTCAAGAAGTGAAGGCGTAGCTCCTTCGTTCATTGAAAAATGTTTATATTTCACACTAAGTTTTGCATGAATGAATCTGGAGTGCTACATTCAAATAAGATTTTGGGTTTTTTATTCAAGATTCTGTCGATGCTTTTCTGAGTTTATCGAGAAACAATTATCTAGGTCTAGTTCACTTGAAAATACCAAGACATCAAAGCGAATAATTGTGTCTATGTGTGTGTTTTATATTTTATTATTTGTTGTTGTTGATGATGTTGTTGTCTTTTGTTTGTTTGCTTTGTTTTGCTTTTGCTTTTTTGCTTTTTAAAGGGGGGGGGGTGAGAGAAAAAGGGTAAAAGAATGAAGAGGAAAGAATTTATTAAGAGTAAAGGCGGAGAATAAAATGAGCGAATTATCATAGGAGAGAATACGGGAGAGAGAGAGAGAGAGAGAGAGAGAGAGAGAGAGAGAGAGAGAAGGGAAGGAGAAGAGAGAGAAAAAGGATGAAGAGTAAAGACATAGAAAACAATGAAGTGAAAGAATGGTACGGGGGAAGGGTCATTTAGCAAGAATAAAACAGAGGGTGCAAGACGGACTAGCGTTTGTTCTAGACTTCTGTCCCCCCCCCCCCCCCCTCTCCCCTTGCCTCCACCCAGTGTGCGTGTCGGTTGCTCCGTCAGGGTCCGGCTAATGCAGGACGAGAGTCGGCCGACTAAAATGGCTTGTCACCTTAAATGATATATTGCCAATTTTCTGGGGCTTTTTTTTTTTTTCAAAATAACGGGGCATGGATTGGGCTTGGATTAAGCTGGTGTGGGAGTGGGTGGAGGTGGTAGTGGGGTGGAGGTGGTAGTGGTGGACTGTGACACCAAACAATAGTTTGATAGTTTGCTGGCGAGGAAGTAGAGTACAATCGCTCAAGATGATGACTATAATGATGCTAAGAAAGTTCCATCCAGGATATTGCATGGGGGTCAAGTGAGTGTAGATGTAAACTAGCCTATGTGTTTGAGGATGACCAACGTATTTTGGGAACGAGGAAGAGCAAACGCTCCAGATGATAACCATAATGGAATCAAGTGAGTGTAGATGTAAACTAGCATAATATGTGTCTAAGGATGGCCAAAGTATTTTGGGAACGAGGAAGAGCAACCGCTCCAGATGATAACTATAATGGAATCAAGTGAGTGTAGATGTAAACTAGACTTTGAGTCTAAGGATGGCCAAAGTATTTTGGGGGTGAGAAATAAACAACCGCTCAAGATGATAACTATAATTCTGAGAATGCACAGGATATTAGATGGGGTCAAGTGAGTGTAGATCTGTTACAAGCCGATGAAGATGATTGGTAATTTATTATGTTAGCCGCATAATATGATTTTTTCTAAAAAGAAGGAAAAATGTGCAGATGGTCTCGTTTAGAAGATGCGCCGATTTTAATTTAGAATCATAGAGAATTCACTTTTTTTATTTTAAATGAATAGATGGCAGGGGATGCAAACTTTAATTGCCATAATAAATGTGTCCTCCCATTCGTTGTTATGAAACAACCCCAACCTAATTTTACCCTGCTTTAAGCACTTAATTGATAGAAGTAGGCAACATTTAGTTCTCTGCATCATTTTACTGTCTTTATGTTTAGGTTTTCACTTAAGTACTAAATATGTATTACATGTATCGGGATTTGTGGAGGTTTATTGGTGCCGCAATGTATTAGCTTTGTAATAGAGGACGGAACAAAGTTTCAAACGTTTTAGTTATATGAGAGAGGAAGAGAGATAGAGAGAGGGTGATAAGATAGATAGATAGAGAGCGAAACAGAGAGGCAGAGAGATATGTAGAGGGGGCAAGCAGGGAGGTACCAGAACGGGTGGCTAAAGGCTCCATTTTGTGAGAAACGTTAAGAGAGGAGAGAGAGAGAGAGAGAGAGAGAGAGAGAGATAGAGAGAGAGAGAGGGAGAGAGAGAGAGAGAGAGGGAGAGAGAGAGGTGTGGAGGGAGCAGGCAGGAGGGACCAGTACGGGTGGCTAAAGGCTCTATTTTGTGAGAAACCGTCAAAGAACGCGGGAAGTTGAGCGATTGCCCCCATCTTCCGACGCTCATTTAATTCTAGGGGGAGTTTCTTCTGTGTTGGGGTATGTTGGAAAATAAAGGGGGGGGGGAAAAAGATGGAGCAAGGATGGGGGAGTGGGGAGTGGAGAGTGAATGCATGCAACGATTAAAATGCGTATAAAGATGTTAAGCAAAACGACGAAGTTAGAACGATAGAGGGTAATGGGGGGGGGGGGGGAGCGGGGGAGAATTCGAAAAATCTATGCGGTGCAAAGACAGAGAAGGAGGGAGACGGAGACAGAGAGAGGAGGAGAATGGAAAGAGAGACAAAGTGAAAGATAAAAAGAGGGGGGGGGTCAATTCTGCAGTGCATAATAACTATTCTTCCAGCACGGGAAAGACAGTATGATTGATTTTGAAAGAATGTAATCAATCGCTGAGTAATAGTTCTCAACTATCTCCTGCTGTACA
The DNA here is from genome assembly GCA_003991915.1 of Elysia chlorotica. NCBI lineage: Eukaryota > Metazoa > Mollusca > Gastropoda > Plakobranchidae > Elysia > Elysia chlorotica. Next base: position 445,630 of record RQTK01000241.1, read on the forward strand.
ATAAATTCTAGGGCGTCTCATGTTACGGTAGAAAGTTATGTCTATCCATCTATCTATCTATCTATCTCTCTCTCTATCTCTCTCTATATATATCGCTCTCTCTCTCTCTCTCTCTCTCTCTCTCTCCCTTTTCTCGTGTCACTCTATTTCTTCCTACACGTGTTACTTTTTTTTTTTCATAGTACAACAAGGTTGCTTTTATCAACACATCCAATCAGTGCAAAGAAGCACCCTGTAAAGTTTTAAAATGGATAGTTCTACGCGCCAGAGTTCACTTAATCCTGAGACTCTCTTGGGGAACTAGGCTGGGTTTATCGTCCTTAGCTGGACATACGGCTGATTTTAGTTAGTGTTTTTTTTTTCCCTCGGTTTGTATTTGGTTTAGTTTTGTTTTTAAGGTTACTTTCTTTATTACTAATTTTTCAAAATGTTCAATGGTGACAGGTTGTAGTTTTTTTTTTTGTAGATTGCCCACCAGACCCACACATAACTTTAATTTTGGATTTGAGTTTCTCATTGGAGTTCAACTTCATCATACTGAATGTAATATTGTTGACGGATCCCAAGACCAATATCTGACAATAATAACCTGTTGCCGCCACACAGAGGCAGTGCGAGGAATCACTGAACCCTGCCTTAGTCGGTCACACACTATACACATCTACACAACCGGTACGGGACAAAATTGGAAAAAGACATTTTGAGCGGTCGTGGGCTCGATTTCGAACCAGTGACCTTCCGATTGGTAGACCAAGGCTTTACGACTTGTGCCAGTTTGCCCCTTCCCCCACAGAGAGAGAGAGAGAGACAGAGAGAGAGACAGAGAGACAAAGAGAGAGACAGAGAGACAGAAAGAGAGAGACAGAGAGAGAGAAAGAGCGAGAGAGAGAGAGAGAAAGAGAGAGAGACAGAGACAGAGACAGAGACAGAGAGACAGAGAGAGAGAGACAGAGAGACAGAGAGAGAGAACACAAGCCATGAATTTTAAACGATAAAGCCTTAAAGTCTGTGGATTATTGGACAGCCATGCCAGGCTATGTCAGGCCATGTCAGACCATGTCAGGCTATGTCAGGCTGATCCAACCAGGACTGGAATCCTAACTGAACCCCCGCCCTGGGCAGCCTTGTTTATTATTTTTTATTACCAGGAAATAAGGCGAGGAAATTAAACTCTTTCCCGGAACTTAATTGAAAAATTAGCGCGCCTGTCAAGCTGGTGTATTGAACTTGAAGGGTCCGCGGTTCGAGGCTCACACAGAGCGGGGATGGTTTGAAATTGGGGCCTAATCGCGGCTTTATTGCGTGCCCCCCTTTAGAATGATGCGAGCGCTAAGCTCTCTGTGGTTTTCGCCTGATAAGGTTTTAGTTGTCTCTCTCTGGGTGTTATATATGAGTGCTGGGGTGTTGTCAAGGATGGGACATGGGAGTTGTCCTTCTAAAACTAGTGGGCCGTGGAGGTTGTTGTTGTTGTTGTTGTTGTTGTTGTTGTTGTTGATGTTGGATTTTTGTTGTTGTTAGAAAGGGAAAGAGAGAGAGAGAGAGAGAGAGAGAGAGAGAGAGAGAGAGAGAAAGAGAAAGAGAGAGAGAGGGAGAGAGAGAGAAAGAGAGAGAGAGAGGGGGAGAGAGAGAGAGAGAAAGAGAAAGTGGGGGGAGTAAATAAGAGCCCATGCTGCACACATTGTGCCTGAAGTTTTAAAAAATTTAACTGAAGGGAAACATAGGGCCTACCTTTTTTTTATTAAATCAAAGAGACAAGACAGAAAGCAAGAAATATAATATAATTATGGTTTCATACGATAAAAACATAAGTAAGTGGTTTCAAGCTTATTTTCAATTTTTCCTTAAGGGAATTTAAAATTCTTCGGCTGATTTTTTTTTAATATGTAGTCTACACGAAATCCATTAACCTAGTCATGATGACGGAGAATATTATCTAGCTGCATTTGCGACACATATACCTTCAAAAGTGTTTAAGTTTAAGTTTTTTTCAAAATTTTTAACTTCTTTTTTTTTTGTTAGTTTGGGTTGTTTGATTGCCTTGATTGTTGTTTTGTTTTTGTTTAATTTGGTTTTTATTGCTTATTTGTGTGTGTGTGTGTTCTTATTGGGAGTGATAGTGGCTTTTGTTTTTCTTATCAAAATTTAGTCACGTATGAAAGGACACAAATTCATCGCGCATAGGGTGGGGGAGGAAGAAGGGGGCTGAATAGGAACTACTGTTGCCTTAACAATGTTAACGGTAATCCTTTTTCTGTTCAATGTAACTCTTTTGTGTGATTGTGATTACGGATTCCTTTTGAAGCCAGGACAACGGGAATATCCAGACTGTAATGATACAAAGTGCTTGTGGGAATCCTGGGGTTTTCCCGTCTGGATTTTCCGATTTCTAACAACACTGAGAATACACAGGTGCGAAGCGCTTTTACCTTATATGTATATCTGTCTGAGATTTAATAAGGAAAAATTAATGCAAAGTCGTTGATAATGCTGCGTAATCTTTAATTAGTTTTGCGTCACTCAGGTTTTGTGAAGAAGCACACATAGAGTGCTAGCCAACTCAGCTAGCTATCAAGCACAATTCAGAGTTTTTGCAACTCAGCCTTGGAATACTGCACAATTTATTTCTTTTTCATGTGCTTTGCTGTTGGGCTGTTTTTTTAAGTAATTTTTTTTACATGTTGTTGTTTGTTTTTATTTTGTTTTGTTTTTGGGGAGGTGGCTTTTTGTTTTTGTTTTTTGTCTTTTGGTGTTGTTTCTTTTTTCAAAATATATGTCTGTTGCACCTTCTCATTTTCTTAAAAGTGCAAGATGATTTTTGTATTAGCAAACATGTGTCTAGCTGAGGCTCAAACCTCGGACCTCTTGCTCTTCAGTCCATCACTGTACCAATGGCAATAAGCGACGTGGCACCCTGCTGTGCCATGGATAGTACATCAAAATCTTATAAAACTTTGCATCCACACAAAGTAATGTCTGTTGGTTAGCCTTGTGTCTATTAAGTTTCCCAAAGTGTCTTACGTGGAATCTGGTCATCAGCAGAGATTTGAACCACGGACCTCTTTCTGGTAAGTCAACTGACTGAGCTACCGGCGCTATTATTTTCTAAAAAGAAAATCAACATACCCTAAAAAGGAATAATTATCTGATAAGTTTTCAGCCCTGTAGGTTTTCTCAAACAGCTTTGTGCGTAGTCCATGAGATTCGAACCGTACATTTTTCTGGTCAGTGAAGAGAATTAACTTGACTGAGCTCCCAGTGCTAATTATACTATGAGTACAGTATCCCTAAAATCGGGGTCAGTAATGTGGCCGGCTGAGACAGGAGTCATGGTACATGTACATGCATCCCCGCACTATCTCTGTGTGACAGCACGTAAAATTGTCAGAGGTTATTTTTGGGACCCGTCCGCCATATAGCTAACGGTGAAGACTTTCGTCGCTAAACAACAAACTCAACTCAACTCAACCCCTAAAATCGGAACAGTCTGTACAGAACCGTCCCATCCCCAGGGTTGTGTGCACGTGTCAGAAATTGATAAATCACCACTATGTTATTTTTTGGTTCTGCACTTTTTTTATGCAGGTCTCGATAATCTAGGTGGCTTTGAGACCTAGACGGCGACTTTGCCCAGCAGATGGTAGGCAGGGTTTAACGACTAAACTCTTTAACTCCACACAACAAAGGGGCGCAGCAAGCGGCGACGCCAGATAGCTCAGTTGGTAGAGCACTGTAGTAACGAGCAGGAGGTTCGTGGATCGAATCTCAGCTAGTGAAAGATTTTTTTTCGAAGATTCTAAGGTGTGTAACACCAATAAAAGATGGTGTGTTCATTACAGATTTAACTGATATTACCTACTTCAGCATCCGTGTGATTGGGTATTAGGCAATGAGTTATTTGTTTCTTGTGTTTTACAACTCAACTAAATCGTATTCAATGAATCCGTACTGTCCCAAAGATTTAGTCGTTATATAATATTGTTAAGATTGAGATTATTCTAATATCAAAACAAATCACTGTTGTAAGGAATTACCTATAATTTTTCCCTTTTGTTTTTTACTTTTTTCGACTTTTCATATTGAAAATAATAAATTAAATAGCAGATAACTTTTAATAACTTGTAAGTTCCATGTTTTATAGCAAACCAATCGATTGTATTGATTAAAATTATTTCCCGTTCATATTTCGGTTTGATTATTCGTGTTACTTTCTTTGCTCTTTATCTTATCGCTCTTAACACCACAGTATAAAAAAAAACCGCAGAGAACACAAGTCATGATATAAAAAAGGCACATACAAAATAAAAAGACCAAAGTGCGTAGCGGTGACCAACTGCCTCTGTAACTTGAGTCTAATCCGTAAACCCAGTCTAAGACCATGATAGCTGTCCGGTAGGATTTCATTGGTCAAATCTGTCCGTCCTTCGACACCTTCCTCGCCAGCCAGCGCCAAAACACTGGAGGCTGTTTGTTTACATGTCTGTTTGTTTGTTGTTCAGCTCATAGCGTCAGCACTATATAAACTATATTGTGATCGGGCGACAAGACTTAAGTCTGACACTTTTACTTGCTAACACACAGAGACAGTACGGGGAGACCTAAACACATGTCACAGATCGTCACAAAGGAGACAACTTCAACAATAAAATCCGATATCGAAATGCATCATCTCAATTTGGCACCGACTGCGCTTAGAGCAGATAGCTCAATACAGTCATTATACCTAAAGGAACCACTACAGAAAAGGTTTTAGGATGTGCTGGCTGTTTGAATGAACGTAATCATTAAAGCCAAGAGAGGATATGGAAATATTTTTAGATTAAAAAAAAAAGAATAACAGTGTTAATAAAAGAAAAGGTTTTTTCAAAAATAATAAAAGACCGCAAGAAAAAAAAGGAATAGGGAACGAATCTGTAAAAAAGGAGATTGAACAATTTGAAAAAAAGATATAACAATACAGAAACAAGAACAATACAGTTAGTGAGTTAACTTGGAACAACATCACATACTAGATCTATCTCAGCTAAAGCAAATAGTACAATAATAATACACGTTATGGACAAAAAAAGTAACAAGGTATTTCGCGCATTCTTTTTTCTTTCTATCAAACGATTTTTTAGTTTGGGGGAACAAGTAGCGCTCCGGCCCAACAATTGAGAGGTCATCAGTCATTTTTCTCCCTGTCTCCCCGCGCAAGCGCGTCACGGGTGTAGGAAACCAAATGAACCATGGGAAGGGAAGTGTTGGGGCTTCAGGCGTTGAAGAACTAATGAAATAAGAGACAGTTTTTGTGCAGTGTACGGACCAACTGCTACGTCAGTAAGATTAATGAACTAGGTCTAAGATAGGCCATGCAGGCCGAAGCAAAATGGACATATGGGTGGTTCTATTTAAAAAAATATTTAAAAAAAAAAAGGCTGACAACATGTTAGTACATGTGGTAAAATAGGCCTGTAGTGCAGGTGAGGACATTTTTGGGACAACTCTTTTAATGGTAAACCTAAAATTTAAAGCTTATAAAATTATATAACTTAACTCTCAGTTCCAAAATTGCTAAATCTAAATCGCCGTATAGGATCCCCGGGAGAACCTAGGAGCCGTGACTTAAACCGAGAGAAAGAGAAACAGAGAGAGAGAGAGAGAGAGAGAGAGAGAGAGAGAGAGAGAGAGACAAATAGAGACAGACAGGCAGAGATGGGTGGATATCACATAGTTCTATTAATAGCCATCTGAGGTGGATATAGATAGAGACTCTCCCCACTGGATTCTTAACTCAACCCGTCCACAATATAGCGCTGATGTTGGACGTTAAACCAACTCAACTCAACTCGTCTTAACTCAAACAAATAAAAGGTATCGGAAAATTTGATTCTGTAGGTTTAAATACATTTGTGCGTGTTTTCCATATCCTTTGTGACGTACATGTCATTGAATATTGATACACTTAACTTAAGATCACGAAGAAATATAAATATTCATGGTTAACAGTGTTGTGGACGTTAGGCGTCCATAAAATACGCAGTTGGTTAATTGTCTGAACTGATTTGTAGAAAGTCCGAGGTTCAAATCCCAGATGGTACACCCCGTATCCGCACATAGTCGTCTAGAACACTGTTATAGAGGGACGTGATCGTATAGGATTCTCCTGGGTACTCGGGGGCATAAAGCTTTTCAAAGATTATAATATGAAATAGTATCACCATGCCGTTGTGAAGTCTAACAATTTATAACATCAATAATTACGTTGTTCTTTGTTCTAAAATATATATAGTACACTTTAAATGATAATGATTTTCCAGGGAAGAGGGACATCTTAACCAACGTTTTTTTTTTTCAATCCTTCATTAATGGCATGACTTTCATAAAACAAGCTTGAAGAGTCAACAAAATTCGAGGGCGCTGTAAAGGGGGACAATCTCAAACAATGCAAAAACTAAGGGAGAGAATCATGGCAAACTCATCCATCTAAATTTTAATGAATACCCTGGTGAGTTGGAGGCTGCATGACCCACGGGAAGAACTGAGCAGCAATCTGTCTCGCAGTGAAGATGCTCTCTTCTATCTAGTCTCTCAATTCCTTTACTCATTTTATCTGTCTATCCAACAAAGTTGTTTATCTCTACCACTCTCTCTCTCTCTGCGTCTCTCTCTCTATTTCTCTCTCTCTCTCTCTCTCTCTCTCTCTGCGTCTCTCTCTCT